>JAUTXW010002807.1:395000-525000 GCA_030620095.1 Kuschelorhynchus macadamiae
ATCTTCTCCATAAGTGAATACAAAATACATATTCCGTTGCGCCTCACAGGCCCAATTGGTTGGGCCTGTAGAGTATCTGGCTACGATAGTTGTTGCACCTGCATTGTATTGTATGCTTAATGTCTTAAAATAAATAAATAAAATGCAATATTTATTAATGGGCTGGCCAATGTTCAGTTTACTATTACACTTGCAAAGAAAATACGGCACTGTGATATAGTACTGCAACTTTGTTGGATCACTAAATTAAAATGGTGGGCTGCACAGTGTACAAAAATGGCTTCTGGAGCTTCAATTTTTATTTTTGATTGCAGACCATTTACATGCCCTGACATGACACTAGCGCCATCAAAACACTGTCCCACTAATTTTGTGCGATATCATATTTTCCAACTCGTGTTGTAACTAAATTAAAAAGTGCATCCGCTGTTCGATCGGCACTAACGTCAAAGAATCCCAAAAACCGTTCAACTAACTTTCCTTGACTATTAACATACTTAATAATTATGCTACATTGAGACTTCTGAATAATGTCTGTAGAATCGTCCACTTGGATAAGAAAAAAATTACACTCTTTTATTTCGCGATCTATATGTTCACCGACATATTGCGTTTGATATATTCTCGTTTTGAATTTGAAGAAAAAATATTTGTAGAGTTCTTCAACGTCTATATTGCTTATCGCTAAATATGAGTCTAAAAGTTCCCACGAATGTCCGAAGAATCGGATTCAATGTGCCCCCGAAATGCCAACTCTTGTTTACCCAAAAAAAAAAAGTCGCATGAATAGGTAACTGCATAAACCTTGTATTTAGAAGAACATTGTCATTAAACATATTTATATACAACCTTGAATTTTCCCTCAAATTGTACTAAGGCTTTTCTTTAAATTTGCAAACGAAATAGCGCAATGAATATGTTACACAGAAGCTTCATGCCTACTACAACCTTTCATCACATTCCCAAAATTATTGAATCCCTCTTTATTCCATATGATCGATTTTACACCTACGGTAAAACAGGGCATACAAAATAGTTTGTTTAAATAAACACTCCATTCAACCATGTATAATCCGAATACCACTGATTTCGAAACCTACGAAAGAAAACTCTGTCTTTTGACTTCCCCTGTTTTTCTATTTCAAGGACATGCTTAGATCCTTCGGCACCCGTCTCAAAGTCTCTTTTGTCCTCGTTTTTCATGGTGTTTCGGAACGTACAAGGAAACATTTCGTCTAACTTTCACAAATACCACGATATACGTGCAGCAGCAGTTCTGTGCCGCTCCGATATCTATGTGGCTTATAACAACTGCCGTAAACTAAAATTTCAGTTTACCAGTACATGATCCAAGTAATGTGACTGCATATATACATATATGTATATATATATATATATATATATATATATATATATATATATATATATATATATATATATATATATATATAAATTCATTACTTAACTATGGTTATAAATGGTTACGTTCCTCACCAAATTAATAATCTAAAAATTCAGTTAGAATAAATAATTGTAAACCTCTCTGAAAACACAACCATTTTTATGGGTGACTCTAATACAATACAATAAACAATAACATAAATGACCAACAATTATCTGATGATCTGACTTTATAAATCAAAATAATTTAATAATTAACACTAAAAACCTAGAGAATTATAGTAAATTTGAACAACTAAATGACCTCATCCATCCCCAAAACAAAAGATATACACAAACAAAAAACTGGAAACCCTTGCTGGGATAATGAATGTTCCCTAAAATTAAAAGAAAGAAGACAAGCCATAAATAGGTATAAAAACTTCCTCACCCTTGAAAATTACCTAAATTTAAAATACACAATTGCAAAGTCAAAATAAATACTTTTTCAAGACTAAGAAAAAAAAAAGACAAATTTATAACTATTTGTTCAACTTTAAAAAGAGACTCGAATATTAAAGAAGTTTGGAATAAAGTTAAAAAGTTCTCTGGAAAATACCAAAAAATTACCCCCAATAAAGCAAGAATCAAAATTCTTACCAAAATGGCGATTTGTGGCATAAAACCAGATTTTTCAATAACTCCCATAAATGACTTATCATGAATTGCAAATGTACCAATTAAATGTGGCATTAAAAGGCAAAAAAGATGGTCGGAATAAATCGAATTATGTTGATGAAAAAAAGACCTGAAGGTGATATATGTGAATGTACAGAAACTGTTAAATAAATTTGAGGACATAAGGCAGTTTATAATAAAATCAAATATAGACATTGCCATATTAACTGAAGCTTGTATTACGGAGGATATTCAGCAAACTGAAATAAATATTGACAATTACTTTTTAATAAGGTGTGATTCTCAAAGTAGGCATACAGATGCTGTAATATATTTTATAAAAAAATGTATATAATTGTATTAAAGGTCTTTCATTCATGGTTGATGAAATGTTATGGTTATGTCACTTTATTATTGAACATATAGATGCAATTCTTGAAGAGAACTGTACAAAGAAAATAACGAATGTATACCTCTTTAGCGATCTGAATATTGATGTAAGAAGAAACACAATGCAAAGGGATCAACTGGTAAATTTGATGATAGCCAATGACCTTCAACAAAAGGTAAGGGAATATACTCGTGTTACAAGAGAGTCAAAAAGTACTATTGAGGTCCTATTAACAAATGACTATAGTGTTAACACAAATGTATTAAAATGTTCTAAATTTAGTGACCATGATATTGTTGAGGCTTTGATATTGAGAAATAAAGGTAGTACAAAGAGGAATTTATTAAAAAGTATTCGCTGGAGTTTGAAATCAACTTACACAATCAATCTTGGAAAGAGGCAGAGTCAATCACTTGACAGAGGATCTATACACAAAAATACAATTTGTATTGGATGAGTTAGCAGCAATAAAACCAAAATAGAACATATTTCATGAACTTGCGTGGTTTGATGAGGTGTTAAGGTCAGTTGCGGAGAAGAGATAATTTATATCAACTAGCAAGATTTAGTGAAAATGTAGTTGACTGGACTTTATATAGATATCAAAGAAATAAAGTAACAAATCTATTAAGGAAGAAGAAAAGAGAATATTATGAACAAGTACTTGACCAAAATAAATATAACAGTAATAAAATGTAGAAACATATTAAGCAACTGGTTGAAAATAAGAAAAAGCACGAAAAAATAAATTATGTAGTTCATAAGAACAAAAAAATTACATTAAAAAAAGATATAGTTGAGATATTCAACTCATATTATATCGATAGTATCGAAGGGCTTGTGTCTGCTAATGCTGGACATTATGCAGTACTCCAAAATGTTTATAGTGGAGAAAATAACTCAATGGGGCTAAAGCACCTGACAGAATTTACTTTGTTAAAAGAAAGTGACATTACAAAGCTTGTTAAAAGACATTTTTAATAAGGCGGGGCAGTGTAATAATAATAATGTAAGGACGAAGCCGATGCAAGCATGTGGCGCTTCTGAAAAGTACACTACAGAATGCTAAACATTCTAAATGGTACGAATTTGCACACAAAACAAAAGATAATCACATAACCAATCCTTTTAATTGCCTTTTTAATTGTAAAATGATGTATACTAGTCGATCAACAAATGCACTAAACCCATAATTTGTATGGTGATATCTTTCAAAAAACAGCTGTGATTGTCTTGTTCTCCTAATAGCAACTAAAAATGAGACTGACGGCAGCAATATTTCACATTTAATAACTTGTGCAAGAAAACTAGAAGTGCCATTTTTCTCCGAAACTCAAGGGTTTGTAGGTCACAAACAAGAACTCTTGGATTATAAGACAGACCTTGGTATGGGAAATTAAATTTAAATAAAAGATATTTTGCAAATTTATTTTAAACTTTTTCAAATCTGTCAATGTAACACTGATATGAAGGACTCCCTATAGTAGAGCAGTACTCCAGAACACTCCAGACCAGGAAGTTATAGAGACAAACAATAGCTTTAGTATCAGTGACATGTTTAGTATATCGTTTAATGAAGCTTAGCGATCTGAAACCCTTCAGTACTATGTTATCAATGTGCAAATTAAAAGTCAGCTTTTCATCAAAAATGACACCCAAATCATTGAAAGAAGTAACAACTTCAAGACTTACATCGTTTATAAAGTAAGTGGAATCAATGTCAGACTGCAGTTGATTAGAGTCGGAGGAAACTGGTGAAAATAATTTCAAGTCGTCTGCATTTAAAAGACATGTAGATATTTAGATCCTATGTCGTTTATAAAAAGTAAAAATAGAATTGGACCGATATGCGAGCCTTGCGGGATACCTGACGTTCAAACAACTTAATTGGAAACTCAACCACATACGTAGAACCTGTTGACGTCGATTAAATAAATATGACCTGATCCAATCAATGCAGTTTCCAGAAACACCAATTTGCTGTAATTTTACTATTAGAATCTGATGGCAGATACTATCAAACGCCTTGGATATGTCTGTGTAGATAACATCAATCTGTTGACCAGTCTCAACTGATGTTACTAGGTAATTTTGAAATACCGCCAGATTTGTAGCCATTGAGCTCTTTGAGATATAATGTTTAAGTGACTCAAAAATTTCATCCGTGACAATTGTCTCGAACAACTTTGGTATGTGTGAACGCAAAGAAATACCTCTATAGTTTTTTACGTCGCATCTATCACCGGATTTAAATACTGGCATGAAAGTAGAAAATTTCCAAATTTCTGGAAAAGAACTAAGACTAAAGAACATTTGAAAAATTTTACAAAGAGGCCCAGACAGTACTGACAGCATCTTACCAAAAGAATGGCAGGTATTCCATCTGGACCAGCCCTCCTGGAAATATCTAATGCCTTTATTTTATCACCCCATCTTAGTTAAATCTGTTTGAGTGATTAGAATAGCAGGACTTAAAGTGAACAGCAAAGTATTGGGTATGTTGTTTGAACCATTAATTTCTTCCCCCTCACAATACACCATATTTTTTTTATAAATGTAAGACCGTAGCCGATGCGCGCATCGGACAAACGTACTCTACGGAATGCTAAACATTCCAAATGGTACGAATTCGCAGAATAAAAAAAAATATTAATCAAAACAAAGAATGGTGACACAAGTATCAGACAAAACATATAAAAACAGAGGACAATCACATAATCAATCCATTCAACTGCGTTTTTAATTGTATTGAGGTAAGGCTGAACATGTCGTATGCCGAAAAGTGACGATTATGATTATATACTAGTCGGCCAACAAATGCATTAAACCCATAATTAGTACGATGATACCTTTCAAAAAACAGCTGTGTCTCGTTCTTCTGATAGGAACCAAAAAGGAGACCGACTGTAGTAGTATTTCACAGTCAATCCCTCCATTCACTAATATGTGCAAGAAAATCAGAAGTGCCTTTTTTCGCCGAAACTCAAGGGTCTGTAGGCCACAGAGAAGAATTCTTGGATTATAAGACAGATCTTGATATGGGAAATTAAACTTGAACAAAAGATACTTTGCAAATTTATTCTGAACCTTTTCAATCCTGTCGATGTCACACTGATACGAAGGGCTCCATATGGTAGAGCAATATTCTAAGATACTCTGTATTAAAGAGTTGTAGAGACTAGTAATCGCTTTAGTATCAGTGAAATGCTTAGTGTGTCTTTTAATAAAACCTAGCAGTCTAAAACCCTTAAGAACTATGCTATCAATGTGCAGATTAAACGTGAGGCTTTCATCGAAAATGACACCCAAATCGTTAAAAGATGTAACAACTTCGAGACTTATGTTGTTTATATAGTACATGGAAAGAATGGGATTATTGCATTTAAAACATCGGAGAACTTTACATTTAGTAATGTTAAGATGCAGGTAATTGGTGTGACACCATTTGTCAAGTCTCTCAATATCAGACTGCAGTTGATTGGAGTCAAGAGAAACAGGAGAAAATAATTTTAAGTCGACACTTTAAAACAAGATACAATGCTGGGCAAACTGGAATTCCTTCTAAAGTTTCGAACAAACAACCAAAAATATTTGATATTTTCAGGGATAAGTAGTTCAGTCTGTGAGACATATGTAAGGTTAGAATAGGCTAAATAGTCGACTTGTTGTTCAGTCCTTATATATGTTTTGCAAATGCGATTCGTTTACGCAATAAGTTTTCTTAACGAAAGGTCAAACCATTTTGGATATTTAAGAAAAAATTTTCTTAGGGACATGTTTGTCGATACCAGCAAACAACATCTCATAAAAGTGTTGACGCACTTTGTTTATGTCAGATTCAGGTGATAGAAATGACCACTCACAGTGCTTGTAAAAAAGATTCAAATTGTTGAAAATTGCAAGCTGGAAATCATAAACACTCACTCGATTGTAGTTTTTTTATTCAATCGCTGGATGATACGGGGCAATATTTACAAGGGGAAAATCAGAGGAAGAAACGGGGTCATCAGCAAAAATTAAATCAAGAATTCTGCCCATGTGTGATTCATTTGCTGAAGCTTAAGGAAACTCATTGAGATGGTAAAAGTTTCAGAAGCTAAATTTGGCAAAGATTTAAGAACTAGAGTATCATCCTCAGAAATCCATTCCACCAAAGAGGGGTTACAATCACCAAAAATAAAGAATTTATGGTTTTCAAACCTATTTCTCAGAGATTCACAAATGTCGCAAAATGATTGATAACACTCCTGGTTAGAATTCGGTGGAAAATAAACATATCCTAGTACCATATTAATCTTGCCCATTTTAATAAGAACCCTTAACATCTCCAAACTGAAGATGAGTGGGATTTTTAACAGTGGATGCCTGGAACAAACAAGCCACCGCCACAATGACAATTCAGTTCTCCATATTTTCCGGTCTCTTCGAATGAGTAAAAAGATAACCACTACAATAAATAAGTCATTATCAACTACATCTGTGCTGGATAGATGGAAGGTCTCAATGGTAACCCCAATCCCAAAAAATTAGTAATACTAAAAACATTGAGGAATTTAGACCAATTAATATGTTGCCGTTAGTGAAAACAATACTTGAAATGCACATTAAAGATCAGTTGTGAAACTTCTCTGCAGTTAGTGATTTCAAAGTGGAAGGAATTGTTAGAAAAGAAGGAAAGTGTAGTAACAGTGTTCTTAGACTTCAAAAGAGCCTTTGAAACTGTCAATAGACCCGTTTTATAACAAAAAGTTGCAAGATATAGGATTTCTGGTAATGCTTATAGGTGGTTTGAGAATTACCTTCATGGAAGGTATCTGAAGACTAGTGCTGACGGTGTGCTTTCTAATAAGAAACAAGTGTTTTGTGGAGTTCCGCAAGGAACAATTCTTAGACCAGTATTGTTCGTGATGTATATAAATGACACAAATGAGTGTTGATTGGGAAGTACTATGCTGAACTTGTTTGTGGACGATACATGTATTTCAGTAAATGATGTAGCAATTTATAAAATGAGGAAGGAATTAAGAGCATTGAAAAATGGCTAGTTGAAAATAAATTATTTGTTAATGTTAAAAAAACAAATGTCATGATTTTAAATAACAAAGTAAATAAAAATTATAAAAGACTCGAATTGTTCAATGAGGAGCTTCAGTATTGTAATGAATGCAAATATTTCGAAATTTTTAAAAATAATCAATAG
Source organism: Kuschelorhynchus macadamiae (assembly GCA_030620095.1). Classification (NCBI taxonomy): domain Eukaryota; kingdom Metazoa; phylum Arthropoda; class Insecta; order Coleoptera; family Curculionidae; genus Kuschelorhynchus; species Kuschelorhynchus macadamiae. The sequence goes on from JAUTXW010002807.1 coordinate 402,650, forward strand.
TGTTTAACACTGGTGATATTAAAAGAATCATTATCACTTAATTAATTGTTTGGATGTATCTGTCAGAAAGCGTGATATGACTTCGATTGATGCACATCACCCTCCTCTTCAGATAGACATAAGATTTGACCAAAATATTTTATTACATGACTCTATTGACTCTCGAATACAGAATTTTAATTTTTTCAGGGCCGACTATGACTCTCTTAACGATTTTTTTAAAAATGTTGACTGGAATATTTTGTGTTTGTGTTCAGTGTGGATGAGGCTGTTCAATTATTTTACTCAATTGTCTACAGCGCAGTTGATATATATGTTCCTAAAAACCGTGTTGGCTCCTTGAAATTATCTTATAAATTCTTATTTCTCATTTTTTTCATTTTCATTTCATTTATTTCATGTCAATCACACAAAAGGCTTACACATGTCAAAATACAAATTTAGAACTAGTCTTAAGATGTTAAAAAAGTTACTAACAATTATATTAAAATAATAAATGTAGACATAAAGATAATTAATTAAAACATTTAAATTGAGATTTTTACTAATACTAAGACAAAAACAAATACTTATTTAAAACTAGAATGGTCCTGACACTAAATGATATTAAATAACAGAATTAAATAAAATAAAATAATAGCCTAGACATTATATGGTTCCAACAACAAGACATACATTTTAAAATCTGAATGTTAAAAATTCATGGAATGAATAGAAACAATGTTCGATTAGAATATTTTTTACTTTCCTGTGGAATTGATTAAAATCTAGGGTCCTGATACTCTCTGGTAAAGCATTAAAAAACTTAATCGCCCAATATCCAGGCCCATCTTGACACCTCCTCAGACGCCAGTATAGAGGCACCAGATTTCCTCTTCCCCTGGTATTATGATGGTGTACTTGGTCGTGGGTTTGAAAATTGTTTCTCTTAACAAACAACAGGTTCTCCAGGATATACAGTGAAGGCACAGTAAGGACTCTCAAAGATATGAAGGCCCCCCTGCAGTCATCCCTGTACCCCAGCCCCGTCATGATTCTTACTGCTTTTCTCTGCAGACCAAACAATCTACGAGCCCCCGAGGAGTGTCTAAAATCGCGTAGGAAATATGCGAGTGAAAAACAGCAAAGTATGCCGTTTTTAAAATTTCTACTGAAGTACAGCCTGCAAGGTTTCTCAAAACAAATAACCCCTGCGCTAGTTTTTTGGCGACTTCTCTGGTGTGAACATTCCATTGTAATGTTGGATCAAGAGTTACTCCCAGAAATTTCGCCTGTTCGTCAGAATCAACACATCCTTCACGGTTACATAATGAGAAGATCATTCGCTTCGTTTTGTTTGTATTAAGAAGCAACCTATTTGTGCAGAACCAGAGCTCAGCCTTCGACTGTGCAGTCACAGATCCATCCCGTGCGCCCTCTAATGTATCCGCAGTAAAGGAGATAGTGGTGTCATCAGCAAAGAGAGTGCAGTGCATCGGAGCCTCCACTAATGGTAAGTCATTGATGTATATTAAAAAGAGGATTGGGCCCAGGATGGAGCCCTGAGGGACACCGATGCCCACCCCTCTCTCTGCCGAAGCCACCCCACCATGTCTCACAATCTGACGTCTGTTGTCCAGATATGAGCCTATAAGGCGGATGCTACCCCCTCCAAAGTTGTAAGCACGAAGCTTTTGCAGGAGGATGCCATGGTCCACACAGTCAAAGGCCTTGCTCAAATCACACAGAAGAACCGCGGTGTACTGCTTTCTGTGAAAGGTCTCCATAATGACTGAGATCAAGTCCAGAACACCCAAAACAGTGTTTTTACCCTATCGAAAACTAAATTGATACCTTGAAAATAGACCATAGTTTTCAAAAAAAGTTGTTAGTTTTAAGGCCATGCATTTTTCAAATATTTTGGATATTATCGGTAGGAGTGATATCGGCCTATAATTTTCAGGGAGATCAGGGTTTCCTTTTTTAAAGATTGGTATCACTATGGCTTTTTTCATCACATCAGGGAATATGTTGTGTTTAAAGCAGTTGTTTATCAATTTAGTTAGAGGTAACAATATAACATTTTTTATAGCTTTAATTAATTTTATATTTAGACCAAAAATATCATTACTCTTTTTATTTTTCATACTGTTTATTACATCACGGACCTCATTGAATGTAACTTCCGAAAAGGTAAATTTATTACTTGAGGGAGCAATTGAGTGTAAATAATCAATGAGATTTATGTTACTATCTGGGATACTCCTCGCTATACTCTCAGCTATGCTAGAAAAAAAGTTATTGAAATCATCAGATGTTAATATAGTACCTGGTGATGAAACCTGTGTCTTACCTCTATGCCTGTTTATGATGTTCCAGATGGTTTTGGTTGGGTTACTTGAATTACTTATTAAATTATTGTTTGCGGCAATTTTAGCCTCCCTAATCATATTCTTGTATAGTATTCTATATCTCTTACATTCCTCCTCACTCACACATCCATACTGCCTGTTTAAGTCTCTTAGAGTATTCACCTGTTCACGCATAGCTTTCAAATCTTCACCAAACCATGTGATATTATTGGACTGGTCAGATCTTACCTTAAAAGTTCTCTCTGGGAATGAGTTGAGGTAGGCCTGTTCTAAAGTTTGTACGAATTTACTGCATTGCTGGTTGGCATCAAGGTTGTCCGAGGTCAGAAATTCCCAAGATTCATACCTTTCTACTATAGACAAAATTAGGTGCTTGGTAAAAGAGAAAGTGGACAATTTGTCCCTTATGATCAGACATACCAGTCTCAATCGCTCCAGAATCACAAACCTCGAGTCCTGAGCTCACAAACACATTATCAAGACAGGAGTTTCCCCGAGTAGGCTCGCATGTTGTCGGCCCCAGTCCAAAGCTGTCCATTAGGTCACATAGGTGTTCCGTGGCACCATTTGCTGTGTTAAATCGAACATTAAAGTCTCCAGCTATTATGACTTTCTTATTAGGACCAAGTTTTGTCAGAATACCCTCTAGCGATGCCAAAAAGGTGTCAAAGTGGCCTGAAGGTGACCTATATATAGCTAATACACAAACATTAAGTTCTATACAGTGAACAAGACAATACTCAATACATTTATCAATATTAATATTAAAACCTAAGTCCAGCATATCAACATCTAGAATACATTTAACAAAAATTGCTGTGCCACCTCCTACGCAGTTCTGTCTTGAGAAAAAACTTGCCAACTTGTACCCATGAATCTGTAAAATCTCCATTTCATCCTTTGTTAGCCAGTGTTCTGACAGGCAGAGAATGTCAATATTCCTATCAACAATAAATGCTTCAAGTTCATCTACCTTTTTCCTGAGCGACCTAACATTAATATGAAGAACTTTTAGTTTTTTCGCTGGTTTTGTGCCTTTCCCTGGCGCTGTATGTTCTGAAAATGGTTTATTACAACTCCCTTTGGCCACAGGTCAGGGCACAAGTATTTCTCCGCCTCTTCACTTGGCACAGAAAGTCTAAAGGAGCTATAGTAATTGTCCTTTTTTGTCTTCATTTTCTCGCAGCTCATGTTTTTATTCAGCGAATGTTCCCCTAGGAAAGACATTACGTTCTCAGAGGTTACTTCTGTGGCTAGTCCTGACAAAAACAAAAATGTTATTTTAGCTGCCGGTTTTAGGGTAGTCACACTTTCATTAGTACCTCTAAGAGGCTCTGGTCGGTTTGCTACTCTGTGAAAGTTTGCAGTTTTATTTCTTGTATTCGTCTTGTTTACACGTTTTGCTGATTTTCTATTTCTAACCTCAATCCATTCGTTTTCTTTGTCATTTTCCGTAGAGCTGGGCACCGGATCGATTTGCTTTAAAACGCCGTTATCGATATTGGATTTAGTGGCGTCATTTTGATTTTTAGAATTTATGGTCTGGTCGCTAAAATCCTCATCAATATTTGACATTGATTGCTGTTTTTCAGAATTCATTTTTTCGGAGTTACAAACAGTAGTATTATCGTTGCTCACGTTTCCAATAGATGTTGCTGGCTTTGTAGATTGCACAACAGGTATTTTTTCATGTTTTTTAAGCTTTTTTTTTAGTCTTCCGGTTCGTCTCGTCGAATGCAGACCTCTGTGTTGATAACATAAGTGGTGCCACGTGTTCGGTTTTGCTGCTTTATTTCGGGGGGAAACGGGAGACTCAACCGCTCAGAGTGGAAACTAACGACCCCGCTAGAAAGGGAGCAGACGCTGTGAACGTGTGAGACCTAGTTGTTCCTGTATTCTATCCCGTTCGTCTGCCGCAGTTCTACATAGAATATTAGCGTAATGGCCGCTATGTGGCGGGAGTGGGAGGGGTAAGGGGATAGCTTGAAAGAAAAGGTTATCTCGTGAGACCAGTAGTACTCTCAAGGGGCATCTAGTGGAAGCCAAGATGCATTGGAAAAGTTTTTAAAGAAAGTCAAATTTAAAGATTTTGAAATACACGAGGTGATCGGGAGCTCAGAGCTCGCCATCCGGACATCCCACCGATAACGTCCCCAAACCGGAATAAAGTGTATCTCGCTCCGAGGGTCGCCGGATAAAGCGAGTAAGCTCCGGACGGGGAGCAATCTGGCAAGTTGCGAAGTGCAGTGCCAAAAACATATATTGAAAAGGAAAGGAAGCTTTTTTTCGAGAGCATTTACCTTCTCCCGTAATATCTTGCAATTTTCTTCCAGAATTTGGTTTTTCCCTTGTAGTTCCTTCACTAGGGTTCTAAGAAGCTCGATCTCCACAGATTCTTCAGCTGCTATGATAACACTTCTTCATGAACACATTCAGTGTTTTTTTGTTCGGCTGCTTGTTCCAAACAAGCCGGATGATACAAATACTACACTTTTTACACTTCACTATATTTACCACTTTCTTTTTGCAATGTACACACAATGTTACTATTTTTCTTTCGGCTTTTTTGGGAGCCAAATTTTCGTCCAACTTGTCAGTGTCGGCCATCTTAGTTAACATCGTTCTAATTTCAATTTCTCAAGGCAAACTATTTCATTAATATCAAGGAAAAACCAAGCTTTCAACATATTTAGGAAAACCAGACTGCCATCGGATGAGGATGCTTATAAGAATTTAAGAAGGGACTCTAAAAAATCTACCAATTGTGATTATAATAACTTTGTGACGACACCCCAATACACTATCCTGAATAACATGAAATCCTTGTGGTCCTATATTAGGTTCAAGCGGTAATCTTATCTCCTCTAATTCTAAGGAAGATCGTTTTGCTAGTTTTTTCAAATCCGTATATATTCAACAGAGCAAAACTCAGTATAATAATATCCACATGCCCTCTTTGATTGATGTCAATCTCTGCAACATCTATGTTGACTGTGATACGGTATTCTGCAAACTGATTGATCTTGACATAAAAAAGGGCACTGGTCCTGACTCATTACCCGCAGTGTTTCTTTATAATCGCAGCCCAACTCTGGCATTGCCCCTCAATTATATATACAACTTATCTCTCAGAAATGGTGTATTTCCTACCATTTGGAAATCTGCAGTTACCAGGCCACCTTTTAAGACTGGCAACCGGAACAATATATCCAATTATCGACCCATCTCTGGTCTGAACTATATAGCAAAGATCCTCGAAAAAATAGTAACAGATGTTCTGGTTACAACATACCGAAATGCTATTTCCCTTTCTCAACACAGTTTTTTTCCAGGTCTCTCCTGTAAAACCAATTTGAGCCAATTTTCGAATTTTTTGGCCACTGCTCTCGATAGTGATTTGCAAGTCGATGCAGTCTACTTTGACTTTAAAAAAGCTTTTGATCGTGTAAACCATCACATTTTGCTTGAAAAGCTGAGAGATTACGGAATACAAGATCCTTTATTGTCTTGGTTTAGAAGTTATCTTGAGGATCGAGTTCAGACTATAGTTATTGACGGTTTTGCATCAGACCCATTAGTGGTTAAATCTGGGGTTCCACAAGGATCCCACTTGGGGCCAATCCTATTCCTCCTGTTTATTAATGACTTAGGGCTTATATACAAATATTGTCATTTTTTGCTCATTGTGGATGATCTTAAAATTTACCTTATTATCAGGGATACCAATGACTGTAGTCTTTTGCAGGATGATATCAAGAGTTTAGATTCATGGTGCATGGAAAATCATTTACAGCTAAACGTGGCGAAATTTTTTTTCATTTAGCAGAAAGAAATCTCCAGTCTTGGAATCATATATCATCGGTGGCTGTGAGCTGGAATGGTTAAATTTGTTGAATGATTTGGGAATTTTGTTTGACAACGGGTTGAGATTTGTACAACACATTAATTGGGTTAAAAACTTTGAAGACCCAAACAGTTAATTGTGCTCTTGTAAATAATTGTGTTTTTGAGTGGTTTTATTTGTTAATTATATATATGAGTGGTACCATTCTACTGCTGTGAAAAAACTGTATATTTTTCTGAAATAATCAGGATCTCTGCATCAGGATTTATCTGGTTAATTGGAGAAATAGAACTGTACATTTGGTATTTTAATTTAAATAATTGGGAAAAAATCAGAACATTTGATATATGCTATAATGTTATCTCCAAAAAAAAATTAGCTGATAGGACTAGTAAAAGATTTTATTTATTCTTATTTATCAATTTCACCTGTTAAGGAAATTCCCCTTTTTTATGTATATGGAGAATCCTATTGTTACTGTAAATAAACAGGACCGGATTTAGTATATTTTATAAGCAACAGAAACTTAGATTTGTGGAATCTCATTCCTGCTTTTCTTTGATCTGGGATACTGTCTCTTGTCTAATTCAGAACCAGACATATACAGGGGATATCCAATAGGTTTGAGGTGTGCTGCTGAACTGAGTAGGTGGTTCTACCTTGAAACTTTGGATGACTCTTGTATTTATTTATTTATTTATTTGTTTTTATTATGATTCTGTTTGATTTTGGAATTTGACATTACTATATATTTTACTGTTTGACGCAGACCAATTCAGTAATTTTGTTCTGCAGACCTCTGCTAAGTATAATTAATTTTAGTGGACCAAAATTTCCAACTGAATTTTCTCTTACTACATTTTTATTTTGGTTTTGTTTTATTATTTTAAATTTCACACGCTTCAATCTCTAAATGTCTGAAACATTTAAATGCTGCAAAAACAAGTCCAACTGCAACTAGATTTGTATTGTCTGCAAAAATATATTTCACCCTAGTTGCTGGAAAAGAACAAAAGCTTATACTATTATAAATCAGAATTTGATATGCTGTTCGGAAGAATGTGGGAACAGAATCAGCAATTGTGGCACTGCAAAATATAACAAGAGAGAGGACTGAAGAGTTGACCTTGAGAGATGAGCATATTAGTAGGATTAAAAGAAGTTCTACAGCTTTTGAACATGAGGTAGACGAAATGGAGACCAGATTGCTGTCTGAGGTTAATACCTACAAACTCAAGGTTGATGAACTCACATTAGCCTTTGAAGAACAAAAAGGAATTATAGCTTCTTTTAATAACATTGTTTCTGCTGACGAAGAAACGCAGACTGTCATTAGAGTGAGTAACAGAGAATCCCAGACCAATCACCGCCAAAATCCCAATAAGAAAACTCAAACTGACCTGGTTTCCAACTTAACATGCGACTCAGAATCTCAAACAGTTGGGACTGGAACCTTCGACAAAGATATTGAAATAAATTGCCTTAAATGTCAAATGTCACAGCTAGAAGCTGAAAATGCTGTGCAAAAATGAATCCAATGACAGATTAGCGAGTGTCACGAGAGACTTTAATGATATTTCTGAAATAAACAGAAATATGATTGATAGCATAAGGGTTCTTGAGAGTGAAAATAAAATGTTTGGTACCACTGCTAATACAGCTGAAAAAGTCGGTAAGGGGCAACATTTGAAGGATAGGATATCCAACTCTTAACAAGGTAGAACTTTGAAAAACTATATCCCCGATGGACATGTTCTGGTGGATGGCGATCAGAGCTGTAAAGGTTGGGCAACCTGCCTCAGTACAAGACAAGCCATGAAGAATTATAACCTTTTGGGGATTGTGCAGCCTGGAGCTACCATACAACAATTGAAGAATGACATTTTCAAATATTCTAAAAGCTTTTCAGACACTGACTTTGTTGTATCATTAGATTTAAGATCAACAAAAATTAACAACTTTTAAACATAAAATCTCTCCTTAGTACTGCTAGATTTACAAATATTATTATTGTGATTAAAAATAGTTATTTTAACAATCTATGTAAAAAGATATATAATTTAGTTAGTAGTTTTAATAACGATTCAAATTTAAATATAAGGATAATTGAAAATTATAAACAGGGTACCCACTTCAGGCACAACACTTTGTCAATCTGTAATCTTCTGAGCTCTTATGTACAATATAAGAATAATGGTTTTAATAAGATTCCTCTTAAATCGCTGAATATTTCCCCCAGAAGCGAGATCAGAGTGAGAGTATGAATGATGATTGTAGCTCGGAGGGCATTATTCAACCTATCATTAGCGATATGACTGATATTGTGGAAAATATTGACACAAGTTTAAGGCTTAGTAGTTTGAGTGATAAAGATAATATGGCAGAATCAGAAGCAAATTTTTTAGCTGTACCGTACAAAACAGTTGGCTTGTCATATTGTGTTTAAACATTCAGTCTGTTAGGAACAAAGTTGATGAATTGTATATTTTTTTAGAAAGCATTAATTGCCCTGCTGTAGTTATGTTATATGAGCACTGGCTGAAGGTGAATGAACCTTTATGTGTTCCTGAATACACGGTTTTGGATTCATTTTGTCGTTCGGAATTCTCACATGGGGACACACTGTCTGATTAACAACTGGTCACTCGAAACCCTTTCACTTAGTTGTGTAGGCAAATTTGATAATTTACTTGAAGAAAAATTGTTCGAATTTTCTTTACTGTTTTCCTCTAAAATCAATACCTATATAATTTGTCTATACAGATCCCCACTAAGAGATGTAGCCATATTTTTCTCAAAATTGGAATTTGTTCTTTCAGAATTACCAGTTACCGCAAAAACAATTATCTGTGGTGATCTAAATATAAATTACTTGGTGGCCGATGATCCTAATACCCAATTTCTAAGCAATCTATTAAATTCTTTTGATTTGAAAATGCATGTAAACAAGCCCACTAGAATTACTGGTACATCGACAACACTATTAGACTACATGTGTTCAAACTTTGATGAACAACACTTCGTATGTAAAGTAATTTCTGCAGGTATTTGAGGTCACGAGGCAATTTATTGTAGATTTAAGACGAAGCGAGCTAAGTCCAAGAGACAATTAAAGAAGGGGCGATTGTATACACGAAAGAATTATGTTAACTTTTCAAAATATTGTAATGAGTTCAGCTGGCAGAGTAGTTTGAAATTAAGTAATCCATTGCAAGCTTTGCATACAAAACTCTCCTCAATATTTAATAAGTCATTTCCAATAGTTCACGTTAGGGTTAAGAACAAAAAGCCATGGACAACAAGGGGACTCAGGGTATCTGCCAAAAATATGAGATGTCTCCACTGGCTTAGAAAATATTTTATAACCAACATACTTTTGTGTTATTTTTCTTAAATATAGATCCATTTATCGAAAAACAATAAATTTTGCTAAGCAAAGTTACTTTAGGGAACGAATTTTAAAGTCTAAGAATAAACAAAAAGAATCTTGGAAAATAGTAAACGAATTTCGACAAAAGAAAAAATTACATTTCACTGATTCTAATCTAACATGTAGTGAGCTGAATGACTTTTATTGCTCTATAGCTGCTCAGCTATCTTCTGATTTTGTACAGAGGGGTAACTACAGACACTATTTACAACATATTAATGTGATAGATTCATTTTTTCTTTTTCCTACTGACGCAATTGAACTTGGCCAGATTATTTGTGGTATGAGAAATAAGAATTCTGTGGGGTGGGATGACATGGCTATAAAAGTGTTTGCTAGACTTCCTCATAATGTTTTGAGTGTCCTTAGTGATATTATAAATCTATCTTTTGCATCTGGCGATTTTCCTAACTGTTTGAAGTTGGCAATTGTAATTCCATTGTTTAAGGGTGGAGATAAAAATTCCCCATCAGACTTTCGCCCAATTATCGCCAAAAATTATTGAAAGAATAGTGAAGAAGCGTTTAGTTGCCTTTCTGGATAAGCATAATATTCTGAGTGACGCTCAGTTTGGTTTTCGCTTAAACAAGAACACAGACAATGCAATTTTCTCATTCCTGTAATCGCTATACTTGAATCTGAATCAGAGAGGCTTGGCTGCTGGAATGTTTTGCGACTTGACTAAAGCGTTCGACTGTGTAAATCATCAAATATTGTTTCAGAAACTGGAAACTTATGGGATTAGAGGTGTGGCTCTAGAATGGTTTAGGTCTTATCTCTCGGGAAGAGTTCAAAGAGTGTCTCTGGATGGCTGCCATTCAGCAAATCAAGACATACTACGTGGGGTTCCTCAGGGTTTAGTCTTGGGGCCTATACTATTTTTACTATATATTAACGACCTGAGTTATCTAGATATCAAGGGCAAGTTCACTCTTTTTGCTGATGATGCAACAGTCTTATGGCATGGCAAAAAACCCCCAACTCTAAATGAATCAGTTAATAGGGATCTCAACAAAATTAAGAAATGATGTGTTGCAAATGAACTAACTTTAAATATGAACAAAACTGGTATTATGAATTTTAAATATACACTTAATATAAGTTTAGATAATAATTGTGAAATCTCTAAATGAAAATAAATTCTTAGGACTGTTCGTTGATAAGTTAAAGTTTGAGGGCATATATTAAATTTAAGAAATAAACTTGCTTCTGACTGCTATGCTCTTCAAGTTTTGAGCCTGCAACTTAATAAGTCAATTGTTCGGAATTCCTATTTTTGGACTAATAGAAGCGCATCTACGATATGGCATTTGCTTCTGGGGAAATTGTACAAGACAACTTTTTAATGCTATATTCACCCTTCAAAAACGTGCGGTCAAGTATATGTGCAAAGCCAGTGTTCGCGACTCTTGTAGGCCGCTATTTATTGAGAATAAACTGCTGACCTTGACCTGTATTTATATCCTGGAGTCCGCATGTCTAATTCACAGAAAGTTTCAGAATGAGATCCACTCTGCATCTATCAGGACTACCCGGTCTTCTAATACAATTGCTTTACTTATCCCATCCTCTGCCCAAATAAAAAAGCCTCTAATATATACCAGTAAAAACATTTTTAATCATCTGCCATTAAGATTGAGAGGCATTCGACAAGAACGCCACTTTAGAACAACCCTAAAATCACTTCTCTTAAACCACGCATTCTATACAGTGGAAGAGTTTTTTAAATCAAATGTATAGTTAAAATTTAAAAATAAAATAGTTAATACATTTTGGCTTGTATTTGTTTGAATCCATGTATGTTTATTTAATTTATTTTTGTATATATTGTTTTATAATTTTTGACATTAACATGAACTTTTAATTTAAGTTTTACCTATTTATTGTAAATTGTATTGTAAGCATTCATTTTAGGCTTATTAAGATTTAATTTTCAGCTTTGTCAATAAGATAATTTCTTTCGAGAATAAAGCACGATTTGAATGGGTCATTACAAAGGCATTTAAAATGTCGGCTTTTATTAAACGACAGTGCTCCGACTTTAGGAGCTCGGAAGTGTTGAAAATGCTTTTTATGTCATTAGTTCAAAGTCATCTCGACTATTGCTGTAACGTCTGGTCGCCATTGTATCGGGTTCACATCTCAGGAATTGCAAGAGTTCAGATGAAGTTTATTAACTTTTTGCTTTTTAAACTTAATTTAAACTGATCGCTGCTGACACATGGCGAACGCTTGGCAATGTTTGGTCTAGAAACTCTGGAGCATCGTCGGATAAGACTAGCCCTATTATTTGGCCACAAACTCCTCATTGGTCAGATTGATTGTCCTGAGCTATTGGCATTGCTTAATTTTAAAGTACCTCCTCATGGGAAAAGGCAACCTGAGACTTCTTCATTGAATTACAGCCATACTGATAGTGGGAAAAATTAGATTATGAATAGATTCATGGGGTACTTTAATAAATATCTACCATTTGATTTCACTTACAACTGCAGCATAATAAAGTTCAACACATCGGTAAGGTCAGCCTTGGGTGGTTTTCATGTTCCCAGCCATTTCTATTGACATTTTCTTGATTTTATTTGTGTGACGTCTGGTGATGTCTATTTTGTAATCTTTAATTAAGTGTTTATGTCTTAAAATAACAACATTTTTATGTATATAATTTTATATTTAATATTTGTATATTTTTTGTATATCTGATACTCTATTTTTAGTTATATTTTTTAAACCTCTTAAGTTTCTTTTATATAATATTATTGTACTACTTGGGCTACGAGCCTGTAATTGTACTTGCTTGAATAAATAAATAAACTTGAGTTCAAAATCAAATGATATTTCTTAATAGACCCCAGATGTCAGGAGCTCTCGACGCCCACAGCTGACCAACTATTTTTCTATAAACAGAGACCATATGTAAAGTTGCGCCCAGTCACCGAACAATGTCCGAACTTGTCTACAAATTATTTTTCAAGCAGCTGTCAATACTATCAGGATTTTATATACTTTTTCAAACATTCTTAAGTTAATAATGTTTCTTATATTACAAGTAGTGTTTTTCCTTTTTTTTTTTTAATTATATTGAAGTGTAAATATTCCATTTTAAAAAGAAAGCATGTCAAAACATCAATTTTAAGTGTAATAACTGTAACCCAATACTGTAGGTATATATTAAAACATTTATTATCCTGACAGAGGATTTTTGCATATTTTATTTTTTTTTTAGAAAGTACCCATTTGAAAATACATTTCAAAAAGAAAAATTGCGGAATATGAAAGAGGTTTCCTAAAAAAAATAAATTAAAAATCACACTTAATCACAATTTGACAGTCTTAAAATGAAAAATTTAGCAATATTGCCAGATTTTAGATTTACCAATTTGTTGAGGGATATGAAATCACTAATTGAAAATTCCTTGCACTACAAAATTGTAATGTTATTATTTATTGTTATTATTATAACTTTAATTAATGAAAGTCGAACCTGGGCTAACCTAATAATGGGACAGATTCCCCTAACAGTATATGTTTTGTTACAAAAACTTCTTTTAATACAGAATCAGAATTCGGTTGGCGCGCTGACGCGCGCTTTCTTTACAACGAACCTAACCCCATCCTGATCTGCATTTTTATTAATTACAACTTTGTTATAAAAAAATAAAATTAAAATTTAATTTTAAGTGTATCATTACTTTTAGGTATTTCTTTAATTATTAATATGGCAACGTCGCAAATCAAATAAAAAACAAGCATGGCAATAGGAACAGTTGGAAAGAGGTTTGAAATCAAAATTACCTTTAATAATCAAAATTTAAAGTAATTTTTGAGTGCTGATGAAAGTTTTCTACACATTTTCTCAATTTGGACTGCTAGAACGTTGGGTAAATAAAAAAGAAACAAAAATAAACGAGATTTTAGAGTGTCATATCATGTCAACATAGTTTCCCAAAGCTTACTTTTTGTTTATACTCATATGTTGTGTAAACTAACTAGCCTTATAACAATCAGTATTTATCATAATTTACATGATGAATAATATACTTGCCTCAATATTTGTATTGGGGTCTTGTGAACATTTAAACCCCCAGAATTTGATAACTTTTAAATACAGAATAGAAAGTTTATCTTCATTTAATTGCTTTAAGAAAATAAAAGAAATGGATGAACCACTTTTTCTATTAAAAAAAAACTAAAAAGAAATTCCATATTTTCACTATATTTCAATGCGCGATACTCCTTAATAATAATAATAATAATAATATATATTATGTATCAGGAAAAATACATTTTAACACAAGTCAAATTGTTGGCATTATATGACAAATGACTACTACTCTAATATACATTGAAAAAAAAAAATTGTCTAAATCTAAAGCAATACATTTCAAAGTTGACACACAATAAAACATACATGACAGATATAAAACTAGAGGCGACATAAATACAAATGTGTAAAAAAAGTTTTTGATAAAAAGTATGATTCAAATATTCCTCATGTGAACAAAACGTTTGTTCAATTAGCAGTTTCCTCGCTGCATTTTTAAATGCATTACCATTCAAAGTTTTAATCTCAAATAATAATTTAGAGAGTATCTACTTCTGTATATTCTTGTATATTCAACTGCAATGTTATTCCTAGTTCTAGTACTGTAATTATGTACGTCACTCTGTAAAGTGTAATTTGTAAGGTTCTCCTTTACACTCACTAAACACTTATAAATATATGCTGAGGGCAGTGTAAAAATTCCCAGGCTCCGGAAAGCCCCCCTAACATCATCGCGTCCAGCAATGACTCTGACTGCTCTCCTTTGTATGCCGAAGATTATGTTGCTATGTACTGAGTGGCCAGACCCTAAGAGGTAGTAGCACATTCTGCTATGAAAGAGAGAATGATATGCCATCAGGACAGCTTGCTGGTCAACAGCTTTACAGAGATTGCGCAGGCAATATACTACTCTGGACAACCTTCCAGCCAAAGAGTCAATGTGGTACTCCCAAGTCAAAATGATATCTAGTATGACACCAAGAAACTTTGCTGAAACTTCGTCATTTGAGCAGTTTCTCTGAGAATAAACAAATTTATTGGTTTTATCTAGGTTTAATGCCAACTGATTGCCCACGAACCAATCAGAGACACTCGACTGCACTGCATCAATCCCGGCCACATCAAGATTCCTGTCAGATACAATTGCATTGGAATGTGAAAACTATAAAAGAATAGAATTTATTGTCGTATTAAATATTCAAAATCTTCATAAAAAAAAAGGAATATAGCAGAATAAATTTATTCTTCTCAGTTAATCCCTTTATCTGTTGGACGAATTAGATTTTGAACTGCTTTTTTTTCTTTTTTATGTGCAAATGCAAATCTACAAATGATTACATTTTTAGAATTGAGGCCGTTAAACTTTATATTAGAAAACAAACACATATTTTATTTTTGTTTACTACATTTTTGACACCTGCACTTTAACATAAATGCTAAATATAAATTTAAATGTTGTGGAAATAAAACATGTGCTAATTTCTGCTGCATTGTATGCTTAAACCTCTTCCACCCCAGCTGTCAGAGAGACTTTAAATCACATACTAAACTGGGAAGACAAACAATTTTCTGCTCAACAAATTGTAAAAAGATTAGTACGGACAGTAATGTACAATTTGATAGTTGAAGAACTGGAAAGACTCAAACAAGAAAACCATAATTTCAATTCCAAATTTTGCGAAATAAACGAACAATTGGAACATTTGGAGGATGATAAGAATCTTATAATTTCGTCCCTTCATAGAGAAATTGAAAGCTTAAAGGAAGAAATGGTATCAAAAGAAAAATTATTTCAAAGGATACGTCGAAAAACGCAAGAGTTTGAAGAGCACGTAATAGAATCCGAAAAAAAAAATCAAGGAACAACTTGACTTGAAAAGGGAAGAGGTTATCAACCTACAAAAAGAGCTTGCAACTCTATCGACAGTAAAAAAACAGTCTAGAACTTGACATTGCTTCTAAATCAGACAAAATTACAGCCTTACATAAAGATCTGGATGACTTAACCGATTTAAGCAAAACGATGATTTTCTCAATCAAAACCTTAGAGGCTGAAATCCACTCTTACAAACTTGAGATTGAAAGACTAACAAGACAATTGACAATTCAGAAATACCTCATACACCCATACCTTCTCCTCATGTAGAAACTGCACCACCTGATTTCCTTTTAAAACCTGGAGCATTCAATTTGGTCAGGGAGATGGAAATCGTCTCAACAGGGGATTATAGCTTAAAATGTGACAGTCGTGACTTCGAACAGGTAAAAAGAAATGTTGTGATTTTCAGTGACGCGAGTGCGAGAAACTACTCCGCTACTCTTAAAAACTACTTGGGTTGTCAATAACAAACTTTGGGGTATATATCTAATGAAACCTGTAAACGAGTGTATATATATATGGGAGTATTCCCTGATACTGAATCATAATGGGAATGACTGTCTCATCGTGTGCTTAAATCCCAACAGGTCCTTACAAAATTATTCCTTTGTGAAAGCTTTACTGTCACTTGGTAGAATAGTTAATTTAATAATATGTCATAAATGTGATTTTGAAATATGTTATAGACATAAGTATTTTAGGTTAATTAATTTTATTTCATCCTTTGTCCGAAAAAATTTGGTTATAGACATAATGTCAGGTGTATATGTAAATTATTGTGTTATTATATAAAAACAATCATTTGTCCAAGGGTTGTATTAAAGTAAGTTCCTCTTTTAGATTTAAGTAAAATAATAACTGTTGTAAACAATCAGCATGGATGGACATTAATATTAATTAATAGTGAATTCCTCAATATTTTAGCTTTGTTAATATTGATAAGTTTAACTATTTAATCAAAGAGAAATCTTTTGAATTCTCCATGGTTTTTTGCACTAAACTTAATCTTTATGTGTTGGGAATATATAGATCACCCTCTGCCGATGTCAGTGTGTTTTTGGTTAGTTTGGAATTACTCTTGTCCGAACTTTCATCAAGAGCTACCTTGCTTTTAACACGTGATTTTAATTTAAACTTTTTAGAATCCAATCATACAGTTTTATCACTACAACATCTTTTAAAATCCTTTGACCTGGAGATGCATGTTGGTATTTCTACTCGAATATCGACCTACTCTGCTTCTCTTATTGATTACATATGTTCTAATATTGATAAGAACAAGAGACAGGGCTCAATTGTGAATACGGGATTATCCGATGATGAAGCTGCTACATTTGTTATTCACTTGAAAATAAATGTAAAAATATAAATGTTTAGCCTGATAGAATGTACACGAAAAAGAACTTTGGCAAGTTTCTTCGACTCTGTAATCGGGCTAACTGGAGGACTCTTTTAGATACTGAGGACCCTCTGCATAGTTATCATTCTCTACTCAGGGATTT
Source organism: Kuschelorhynchus macadamiae (assembly GCA_030620095.1). Taxonomy (NCBI): domain Eukaryota; kingdom Metazoa; phylum Arthropoda; class Insecta; order Coleoptera; family Curculionidae; genus Kuschelorhynchus; species Kuschelorhynchus macadamiae. Next base: position 419,701 of record JAUTXW010002807.1, read on the forward strand.
GTTTAACAGGTCTTTTCCTCTTTTTAACATATAGCATAAAAAAAGACGTACTTGGTATACTAAAGGTTTAACTATATCAAGAAAAAATATGAGTTCCCTACATTATAGTAGAAAATATTTTTGTGACAATGATATTACAACAGTTACCGGAAAATGTATCGAAACACCATTAAACTGTCTAAAAAGATTTATTCAAATTCAAAGATTTTATTGCTATTCAGGTTACAAGAACAGTTAACAAAAAAAAGTAAGTAGTAAAATTAAATATCTAAATATAAAAAATATATATAAAGCAAGAGAAAAATACATTCATGCATATACATACCCACGCTCACATAACATAAATACATACATACATACACATATACATACTTTCAATGGCAATAGAGCCACTGATTATTATAATTTATATGTTCGGGAATTTGATGTTTAAAATAATTATCTATTGAATAAAATGGATGTTTTAAAAAATGGGTTTATTTCTTTTTTAAACCTGGTGAACGGTTTGACAAACTTGACAGATTCTGGAAGCAAATTGAATACTTTAATTCCCATATAATAGAGTCCGCTCTCGTAGAGCATAGTCAAGTGTCTTGGGGTATTGAGATAATGTCCCTTCCTTCTTACAGTGCCACTATTTCCTACAGAATTTTTACTTTTAAATTGATCCTTATTTTTATAAACAAAGCAACAAATACTATATAAATAAACAGAATATACAGTCATTATTCTTAAGCTATGAAAAAGTGGTGCGCAGCTGTCAAGATAACCTGCATTACAAATTGTTCTTATTACTCTTTTCTGCAGTAGGTACAAATACTCGAGATGCAGTTTGCAGATGAGTGCCCCAGAAGATGATCCCATACAACATAGAAGAGTGGACATATGCATAATAAAATAAAGTTAGAGAGTGTTCACTAACTACATACCTCAGGTTATAAATGGCAGAATTTGCAGATAAAATTTTTTTACATAGAACTTCACCGTGATAGTGGTAATTTAATCTTTCATCGAGATTGAGGCCAAGAAATTTTAAAGTTTGAACCTTATTTATTGTTTTTTCTTTAATTTGTATTAAAGGTTGCTGATCAGTAGTTACGTTGTTTCTAGTTTTAAATTCTATAAAAATCGTTTTTGAAGCATTAAGTAGAAGCAGGTTTTGCTCACACCAATTGTGCATACTTTCTGCAGCATGGTTTGCTGTTTCATATGCAAGACTGTTATCCTTGCTGGATACTACAACTGAAGTGTCATCCGCAAACTGCACCAAAGACACATTTGTCCCGCCCAAACCTAATCCCAAATCATTCCAGAAAACCAGGAATAAAAGTGGCGAGAGAAGAGATTCCTGTGGAGCCCCTGTAGTAGTATCGATAAAATTTGACTGATAAGTGTCATTTATTATATGATTATTTATACCCTTTATTGACACAGCTTATGTGCGATCCTGTAGGAAAGATTTAATCCATTATGAACTTGTTCCCCTGACACCTGCTTTCTCCAGTTTATTATTAATTGAAGGCTTTGCTAAGATCAAAATAAATTCGCAAGGTAGTCTTACCAGAGTCCAGAGACTCCATTACAGACATTATATGGCTGTCTGGGTGAATTTATTCTGAAGAAATCCATGTTGGGAGAAATTAAAAATGATATTTTATGGAGAAAAGGAAGCAGCCTCAGATAGAATGCTTTTTCAAATATTTTTGGAAAAACCGAAGGAAGGCCACAAGTCTGTAATTCTCCAAGTCAGACCTGCATCCTTTTTTGTGCAGGGGTATAACTTTGCTTTTCTTTAAAATTTTGAGAAATTTGCCCTGCGTGAAAGAATTATTTATTATATACTTAAGAGGTTTGCATAATAGGTGAGATACATTTTTTAAAACATTGCATGGGACCTCATCCAAACCTGCTGAGTTCTTAGAGGAAATTTGGTTTATTATATTAGTTATTTCGTGGTCATCCACATCCCAAAAGAGGACTTTAACTAAAACAAACATTATACATATTACAGATATTGTCAATGTCAGTGACTATTTCACCATCACAATTTATTTCTTATGTATTTGCTTGTTCATTTTTCTTCCCTGACACCTGTTTTAAAATGCTCCATACACTTTTAGTTTTTAGTTGTATTACATGATTCCAAAATTCTACTATCGTAATATTTACTTTTGTTGTCTGATTTTTTGACTTTTGGACTTTGATTTTTATATTCTGCCAACCTATTTTTATATCTGATTTTAATTTGATCATCAGTAGAATGAGTTTTGAGCCAGTATAGATTTTTTACCTCGTTAGATAACTCAATGATGTCTTGGTTGAACCATATTTTTTTATTATATTTATCTATATATTTTTCTGTGTTTTTAGGAAAGGCCTGATTAAAATAATGCATAAAAATATTAAAAAATGCAACAAACATGTCATTGGTTGTTGGCTCAGAATAGACATCTTGACAGTTTTTGTTAACTATCATGTTAACAGATCATGTTAATGACTTATACAGACTTTATCGAAATACTGGCTGCAGGGATATCTTAAAACAATATAAAAAGGAGCAAAAAGGACTGAAAAAGTTCATTTCAGAAAAAAAATACATTGCAATACTAACGCAATAACCTGTGCACAAAATAGGTCAGTAGCTGCATGGAGAATTGTGAATTCTGTCACTGGCAAAAATAACAGGCATGACATGCCATCCTCGGTCACTGAGTCAGACATAGGAGAGACATTTTCAAACCCAATAGATATCTCTAATGCATTTAATGATCTTTTCACATTGCCACCTGAAGACCAAATTTATATTCCAAGTGTTAAGGCTAACAATATTCCTACTATTTTTCTCCACCCAGCAACCAAAACAGAAGTCTTTCAGGTTATAAACCTTCTGCCCAATAAGAAGTCCACAGGCCTTGACAATGTACCGACAAGTATTATAAAATTAGCAAACCAGTTTATTTGCTCACCACTACATGATATTATCAATGAGTGTTTTCTCTCCTCAGTTTCTCCTGATGCACTTAAGACATCTAAGATTGTCCCAGTCCACAAAAAGGGGGCGAAGAAAGACATGGGGAATTATCGACCCGTGTCACTTCTACCTGATTTCTCTAAAGTTTTCGAGAGGGTCATATATAACCGAATTGTATCATTCTTGGATTGTCATAAAGTTCTGAGTAGCCAACAATTTGGCTTTCGGAAGAACTTGCCATTTTTAAAGCGGTTAATCTCATTACAGAGGCCCTGGATAAGGGGAGGACAGCAACTGCCCTGTTATTTGATCTATCTAGAGCTTTTGAAACAATAAATTATGATATCCTATATGTTCGACTGTTTAATAGTGGACTACGGGGAAAGAGTCTTGATCTTCTATGTTCATATCTTTCAGACCGTAAACAACTGGCTAGTCTTACAATGGGCAACAGTCACAGAGCACGGAAATCAGGATGGGAGTGCCCCAGGGCTCCATCTTGGGGCCTTTACTTTTTCTTTTATATGTGAATGGATTGAGCGGTGACCTGGGCACTGACTCTGTGTTCCAGTTCGCTGATGATACATCAGTCATTATGGTTGACAGAGCGCTAACTGGGCTGTCGCTCGGCCTGTCAGATGTTGCGGAAAGAATGGCAACCTGGTGCACAAACAGTGGGTTACGCTTGAATGAGGGGAAGACGGTTCTCCTACAGTTTCAAAAGTCAGCTAATATGTGTGCCAGTATCTATGTCAAAATGGACGGAAGGTCAATCCCTGTAGTGCGAAGTGCAACTTTTTTGGGCGTTGTACTGGATACAAGTCTCTCCTGGCAAAACCATATAGGACAGTTGGGCTCGTAAACTAAATTCGGCATGTTTCGCCATTCGAGTTCTGAGAGACCAGGTATCAACAGATATTCTGCGACTCTTCTATTTTTCATATGTACAGTCTAGAATGTCCTATGGGATAGTATTCTGGGCTTCCTCAATCCAAGCTGATGGGATCTTCATAGCACAAAAACGTATAATAAGGTGTATATTGAGCAAGCATTCTAGAACCTCTTGTAAACCATTGTTTCAGTCTCTTAGAATTTTAACAGCACCATCATTGTACTTTTTACACCTAGTTATGTTTGTAAAGAAACATGTAGCGTTATTTCAAACCAACCAGGACTTGTATGCTGCAGACATAACAGTACGGACGAGAAATGCGCTGGACCTAAGAATACCCCTTCATAATTCAACTTTTCTCACCAAAGGCCCTCACTTTAGAGCTATTAGGGCATTAAATTTGCTACCGCGTGAAATTAAGGGTATTGGTTCGGAGAGGGCTTTCAAGCGAGCAGTAACTGAATACCTTTTAAATAAGTGTTTATATACGTTCAGGTTTTGGACCGAATTTTAATATTTTAAATCATATTTATATACATTTTATTTTGTAAAGGTCTCTTTTTAATTGTATATTTTTGTGTCTATAGAATGTTATTATTAAAAACGATACTTAAACCCCCTGACGATGCCGCGTCATTTCATTTTTTGTATGATTGTATGGCAATAAAGGAATTTTGTATTTGTATTTGTATAAGAGAGTAAAAAGAGAATCGATTAGCTTCCGAGAAAGATCTTTGTATTTTATGTGTATTTGGGTTATATTTGTCTTGTTTAGAATATAAATGCAGTTCCAAACCTTGATGGTCCGATAGCCCCGTACTGACAACCTCTAGTAAATAATGTGTCAAAATTTACAAAGAAAACCAGAATTAGCCGCTCTAATAATAAATCTAAAGAAACATGGAATATTGTCAATGATCTGAGGGGCAAGAGCAATTCTACGCCTGTGCCAAGTGCTTTGAGTGCGGAGGATCTAAATAGATATTTCTGTGGTGTCGCTGAAAAACTAAAACCCATAAATTCAACTGAGAACACCTTCAGGCAGTATTTAGATAATATTACATTATTTTTTCCTCCTGTTTCTGTAGAGGATATAGAAAGCATTTTCAGGGGAATGAAGAATAAGAGTGCATCAGGTTGGGACCAAATTTCTTTGCGGATCTTCCAGACCCTGCCTGTAGTGGCGCTTGAAATATTGGCTGAGGCAATTAATGACTCCTTAATCTCAGGAATTTTTCCACCTTGCCTGAAAAAAGCCCTAGTTCTCCCTCTTTTTAAGAGTGGGGATTGTGAGAATGCTTCTAACTTTAGGCCAATTGCACTTCTGCCCACAATGGCAAAGGTTGTGGAAAAACTTGTTAAGGTGAGAATGATATCTTTTTTAAGTAGACATAGCATTTTAAATCTTCAACAGTTTGGTTTCTGGTGTCGAGGGGAACGAGTGATGCTATCTTTGATTTCGTGGAACATCTTTATATAAATTTAAATTCTGGAGAATTGGCTGCGGCAGTGTTTTGTGATTTGTCTAAAGCTTTTGATTGTGTCGATCACGAAATACTGCTGTCGAAACTGACAGAGTACGGTTTTAGGGGAACCATGCACAATTAGCTTTGTTCATATCAGTCAGTTACATTTATTAGGAACAACTCGGCTCAGCGTATCCTGAACTCGTGCGTCCCTCAGGGATTGGTTCTTGGCCCTTTGCTGTTTCTTATCTATGTCAATCACCTTCCTCGCCTTGACATATCAAGTAAATTCACCATTTTTGAAGACGACACCACAATTCTTTGGCAACGTACAGGCTTGAAGGGTCTTGCAGATAATGTAAATGACTTGATTAAAATAAAATTATGGTGTGATGCTAACTTTTTAGCTTTCAATGTATAATATTCAAGAATGTATGTCTGCATGATGCCCCAATTGCAATGCCTAGCTCTACAACATTTTTGGGTTTGTCTATAGACAAAGAGTTGAAGTTTGAAACTCATATCAACAATTTATGCAATAAAATTTCCTCTAGTTGTTATGCACTGCAGATTATCTCTAACAACCTAGATCCATCTGTAGCTCGCAACTCTTACTTTGGTTTGGTTGAGGCTCATCTTCGATATGACATTTGCTTTTGGGGCTCATGTTCTAACTATTTGTTTAATAGGGTCTTTTTGTTACAGAAGAGAGCATTAAGTTTTGTGTCTGGTGTAAAAGCACGCGATTCTTGTCGTCTTTTATTTATAAAGCATTCAATTTTGACTTTATGCTGTTTATTTTAGAATCTATCTGTCTGGTCCATAAATATGTGTTGTTGTTGTTGTCACGCTAGTGCATGAATTCTAGTGAAATCCAGTTATATACATTGTAAAAATTGTGAAAGTTGAGTGCAAAGTATTTACTTTTCCGCCAATTACGAATGGGAAAGAAGACAGCATCTTTTGATTTATTTTTGATTTATATTTGAAAAATATTTCCATAATTAATTTAAAATAACCTGAAAGACGTTGAGTGTTGCCACAAAAATAAAAGTCAAAAATAGTACAAAATACTGTACATAAAGCAGTCGTTATGATAAACATGACATGTGTTGTTGTGTTTTCGGAAATTAGTATCTTATTGTGAACTTACTGAATCAATTTGAATTTCATTATTATATAAGTTCAAGTGTTAGATGTATTGGCCTATTACATTGTGATTGTGGGATATTAATTATATATTTTAATTTAATTTTTTTTTGTATTCGTTTTTAAAATGTCCTTTAATTGTTCTAAATGCCAAACACAATGCGTCTTCAAGGGCAGTCCCAAGGAAGATGAAATATTTGGAGCCTCATGAGACTATGGTATGAAAAATCTTTGCAAGAAATGATAACAACGACGGAGGCTCATGCAGTTGCACTAGCCCAGAGAAATATCCTTTTTTATTGCCCTGACTGCAAGAGTTGTGTAATAGACCGAGAAAAAACAAAAAAACTTGTTGAATCCTTAGAAAGGTATAGGAGTGATTGCAGGAAGCAAACTAATATCGGAAAATAAAGTAAAAACGGAACATATATCCAGACTTAAAAGACAAACTCAGGACTCTGAGGACTGTGTCTTTATTGCAGATCAGGAGTTCGTGGATAAAGTAAGAGCTCAAAAGGATGAAATTTCTCAATTAAATAAAAACTTACTTAGTTTGATGGACCTAAATAAAGAACTTGTCGCACAGGTTGGTGATTTGGAGACTAAAACTAGGAGTCTTGAGAGCGAGTTAGGTGAATCAAAAACTTTAAAGTCTAGGTTATTAATAAGCATTGATACTTTGGAAAAAGGGAACAATTTGTACGTTGACGACTTAAAAAAATGCAAATCTGAGTGTTTCACTTTATATGAGAAACTCAAAAATTATGAAGTGAAGGAAAACAAAAAAATTATCTGTGTTAATGCCACCCAGTGTCAGTTGGAAAGTGATGCAGCTTCTCACTTGGTTAATGAGAGCTTGGTTGTGCCAGCTGACACTCTAGCAGTAGAATTAGAGAGATCAACTTCAAGTAATCTGCATGGGAATGTCTTTGGTGGGAAAATTCTTCTACTCGGTGATCAAAGTCTGAAAAATTTAGATAAACCACTAAGACGAGTTATGGGGGAGGTATACAGAATTCACGCAATCATAAAGCCCTATGCTACTCAATGTCAGGTTATTGAACATGTGGGATGTCTTGCTAAGGACTTTGGTGATCTAGCAAAAGGAAGGTCTCCTAGAATTAAAGCTATAATCAAAGAATGTGACCATACAAATTTAATATTTATATCTTGTCAGTCAATTAATGAAAAATATACAAAAATGGTCTCATACTTTAACAAAAAAATGAACGAATTTTTAGGGCATGTTGATTTATATGTTAGAAATAATGTAGCTTTTTTGGATGTATCTGATAGTACTGTGAGATGTAACAACTTCAGTGTCTCTCGATTATTGCAGAGGGTCATAAATAAACCACGAATACAAAAGAATTTAATACACATTAAAACAGGAAATATTCCTGAACCTGATCCTGAGCAGTGTAGTGGAGAGGCACTTGAGTTGCATGTGGGGCCTGGAGCAACACTTCAGACCACTGAGAAAAATGACGTAAATAACTTAATGTGTGATATATCCACTGTAATAATAGATGATAATATGTCAACTTTTCCATTGGAAGAGAGTCCGGAGATACTTAAATTATGTATTAGCTATATCATACCAGAACTGTAGGGGTATAAAAACAAAACTTGATCAGCTAAAGTGCAATATATTAAATAAATGATACTGACATAATAGCATTTACAGAAACATGGCTAAATGACTGGGTTTTTAATTCTGAATTTTTTAATGGTAGGGTAGTGTTTAGGAAAGATAGGGATTTCCAACAAACTGGTAAGAAACAGGGTGGGGGTGTTCTCTTAGCTGTAAAAAAAAGTCTTGTTGTCCAAGAATATGAAATGTTTGATAAAGATCTCGAAGCTTTATGTATCAAGCTGTCGTTGAGCCAAAGAAAAATTGTTTATGTAATTGTTGTTTATTTCGTACCTGGTAGTAGGCTAGATTTATATAGAAAATTTTATTATTGTGTGGAGTCCAAACTGTTAAACTGTAATTGTATAATTTTAGGTGATTTTAATCTGCCTGACTATGTGTCTGACGTCTCTAGTGAAAGTGTATGCGATTTTAAGAGCTTTTTATCTTTTACTAATTTTACCCAAATTCATTTTATAAAAAATGTGAACAATGTCCTTTTAGATTTAATAATAGTAAGCCCCCATCTACAGGGTTGTCAAGTTGATATTGATAGTGACCCATGATTGTCAGTCGATCAGCATCACCCGGCTTTGGTAGCAAGTGTGCATGTAAGAAACGAGTGCCAGGAGTGTGAGCAAGTCAAAAATACTAAATTTAACTTCAAAAAAGCAAATTTTCACTATATGTATGTTTTATTAAATAATCAAAATTGGCAGTCTATACAAAGCTGCAAAGATGTTGATGAAGCTATTAATGAATTTTATAGTATTCTTGACAGAATATTTAGGGAGTGCGTTCCTCTTGCTACACAGGTAGGAAGATCCTTTCCTGTCTGGTATAATAGGGAGATAATAAAGTTAATAAAAGTAAAGGAAAATTATTATAAAAAATCAAAGACGGCTTATTGGTTCGATAAGTATAAAAAAGCAAAAATACAAAACAAAAAATTAATAATGCGTTATTATTTGATAGAATTTATAATGAAACAAAAAATTTTATATCTTCACACCAAAATGGGTTTCTTCCAAAAAAATCAACATTAACAAATCTCGTTACTTTTGTAAAATATTTGCATGAAGCAATTAATAGAAAATCCCGGGTTCATGTCATCTTCACTGACATGGAGAAGGCATTCGATAAGATAAAACATAGCATAATTATTTCGTCATTAAAGAAAATGCACTAGGTAATTTGGTGGACATCATACTATTTTGTTTGTCTGACAGGCAACAATATGTAGAGATCAGGGGTGCAAAATCAAATCTGTATGAAAGTAACTCTGGGGTACCCCAAGGTTCCAATTTGGGACCGCTATTGTTCATTATTGCTATTAATGGTATATGCCAGGCTGTCAGAAACGCAAAGTGCCTGATTTTTGCAGATGATTTTAAACCGTTTTTAGAAATCTTAACTATGGATGATTGTGTGAGCCTGCAAGTAGATATGAATTAAATGTGTAAATGGTGTGTTGAAAATGGTTTTGTTTTAAATACCAAAAAATGTGTATCTATGTCAGTTTCACTTAAAAAGTATACCATTGACCCTGAGTATAAAATTGATAGAAATTTATTGAAGCAAGTTGGAAGTCATAAAGACTTGGGAGTATTGCTTGAAAGTGAATTGAGTTATACGGATCATATTGTATCCAAAGTCAATGATGCTCACAAAACAATGGGGTTCATTATCAGATCAACAAAAACATTTAGTGTTGATGTTTGTCTTAGGCTATTCAACTCTCTTGTCTTGCCCAAACTGGAGTATGCAAGTGTAATCTGGGCACCACAATATGAAATATGGATTAAAACCATTGAGCGCGTTCAACGTAAATTCTTAAAATATATGTTTTTGAAAAAATTTGGTTATTATCCTAATCAAGGATATAATCATCTGCAATTATTGCACATTTTTAACCGACTTTCTCTTGAAAATAGAAGAAACAAAATATGTTTGATATTCTTGTTTAAAATCCGTTTAAAATATCGGAAATACTAGAAACAAGAAAACATTTTACCTAGACTTTCCCAGAACTAATTTATACAAAACTTCCCCTGTATATCGAATGTATGACCTATATAATAAATATGCAAGTGATCTAGATATGGATACTACCAGTTTGAGGCAATTCTCGCAAACAATAGGAAAAAGGCTTTTTGAAGCCCAGGCTCTGTCCTAGTTAAACTTAAATCTTGTTTAATATAAAATCCTTAATTTGTAATCTTTAATAGTTAAGAGCAGTATTGTAAGTGGCATTTGCTGTATATACTGTGAATCAAATAAATAAATAAATAAATAAAAAGTATAATAATGAATTGTTTGTGTCTAATCACTATAACATGCGCCATTCTCATACACTATGTTTGCCGATTCCTAAGTACGAATACATTAAAAAATAATTTTGCTATACTTTATACTTTATTAACAAAACTTTCATAACATTAAACAGTAATTATAGTACACAACATGAAATAAATTCATAAATATTCAGAAAGTTTTCTAATAGAATGCACCTAGATGTGGAACATCTGTATGTGCATAAGGAATAAGTATATTTATATAAACATAGTCCTGAATATATTTAATTGCATCACAACACAATCAAAACCAAAGGAAATTTTATACAATAAAAATTATTGAAAGTCAAGATAGTTTTTTTAGATTATATGTAAATTTAGTTTAGCATTGCAAATTAAAACAACCCTTCAAGCAGTGTATAGTTGTCATAAATAAACTTTTTGCATAATAAATTAAATTTATGCTTATTTTTTACCTCTCGTATCAATAATGGTATTCTATTATAAATTTTTGGTCCAATATAAGTTATATATTTCAAATTAAGATTATTGTGACTAGTGGGAAGTTGAATTTCTTTGTTTTTATTTGCTCTAGTTACATAATTATGATTTATGGCTATTTTAATTCTGTCATGGCAATGTATGTAAGAGCATATTGTTGTCATATAAGTTGTTCTTATGTCAGTGATTTCTGGAGTAAAAAGCATGCTTGTTGGATACAATTTGTTTTTTTTTAGTATTATTTTTATCAAATATTTTTGAATGATCTTTAATTTATAAAGACTGGAATCATAGAGTCCACCCCAAACTAGTATTCCGTATCTAATTATAGATTCAACCAAAGCTTTATAAACCATTATCAGTATTTTCCTGTTTAGAAACTCTCTCAAAAGATAGAATTTATGAATTAATGTTTGAATTTTTTTAGATAAATAGTCAATATGCGGTTGCCATTTTATGAATTGATCAATGATTATGCCTAGGTACTTTGTATGTGATATTTTTAAAAGACTATAATTATCAATGACAATATTATTAAAATAAGGTCTATTAGCTCTAGTAAGAGAGAAAGCGATATAGTTTATCTTATCAAGTTCAAGGTTAGCTTATATGTTTGAAGCCAATTTTTTATTTTTTTAAAACCAGTTGTGACCTGATGTTTCACGCTATCCCATGTGTCACCCGCCAAGACTATTGCTGTATCATCAGCATAAGACACTGGTAACCCATATAAATTAGTTTTTAATAGGGAGTTGATATATGAAACAAAAAGTAATGGTCCCAGAACTGTACCCTGAGGAACACCAATCTTCACTTTCTGTTTGTTACTTAGGATGTTATTAAGTTTTACCATCTGGTGTCTATTAGTCAAGTAACTTTCAAATATTTTAAATGCTATTCCCCTTACATCACTATTGTAAAGAACTTGAAGAAGTTTATCATGAGGTACAGTATCAAAAGCCTTTGCAAGATCTAGAAATACAGCAATACACTTTTTATCATTGTTTAAATTATGTACAACCTCTGTTAGAAGTCGGTGCATCGCGTCTGAAGTACTATACCCCTCTACAAACCAATACTGAGTTTGTGACAAGATGTTATTGTTTATATAAAACTACTGAGTTAATCTTTCCTTTAGGCATTTTTCAAACAGCTTAGCTAGGTTACTTATGAGGCTTATGGGTCGATAATTATTAATGCAACTTAGTGACCCAGCTTTATGTATAAGCGTAACTATTGATATTTTAAAGTCTGATGGAACAATTCCTGTTTCAAAAATCAAGTTAAATATATACAATAAAGGATTAATTATTTCTAAGTGAATCTGTTTAATTAAATGAACTTAATACCGTCGTAGCCTGGCGAGCTATTGTCCTTAAGGGAGGAAATGTGTTTTATTAGTTCATTTGCTGATACGGGACTTAGGAATATAGAGTTTGAAACTGGTGGACCTGCTCGGCATTCCATCTGTGGAAGAGGAATAGGGTCAGCCATTTTCACCCCGATATTTATAAAGTAATCGTTACAAAAGTTCGCCATATCCAAGGGATCAGATAAGTTCTCATCAACGGTATTTTTTATATTAACCAAGTTACATTTATTTGTTTTCGATTCATAAGTTGCATCCTTAATAATCTCATAAAGTTTTCCGACGTTATTTTTATTATTTTCTATTTGATGTTTATAGTAATCATTCTTTTGTTTATTAATTAGTTTATTTATTTATTTATATTTTTATTTATTTATTTATTACGGGACTTACCCAATCATATTTTCGTTATACATTACTAAAAAAAAATACAAAATATTATAAACAATGTCAAAACAGAACTATATATAATTCAATAACATTGAACAATCAGTTATTTAAAAAACATGTATGTATTAAAATAACCATGTCAAGAGACTAAAATACTTAAAAACACTAAACATACACAATGACTGCACTTTTACAAATTAAAATATTACAACGTCCGTTTTAAACAATACAAAGAACAATTAAATATATCTAGCTCAATGCTATTTGCATTGGCCTTCATCCTATTCACACTGGAATTCTGACCATACAAAGTACGATGGGGATCCAGGGCCAAAGTAGTGGTGCATCTTAACGAGCGAGCAGGAACGTGAATTCCAAACCTCGCAAGCAATTCCAGACTATTTATCACACCAGTTATGACTTTGTAAACAAAGAGTTTGTCAAAATTTTTCCTACGGTGCGATAAAGTAGTTAATTCTGTTAGCGTTCGAAGATCTTCATAATTGACATTTTCAAGTGGAATCTTAAGTTTAAAAGCTATATATCGTAGGAACTTATTTTGGACGCGCTCAATCCGGTTTACATGTATTGCGAAATATGGACACCAAACACAAACACTACTCTCCAAGTGACTTCTAACTAAGCCAATGTAGAGCATTTTCAGTGCATTCAGATTGTTAAAATCTTGAGTGTGTCTATTGATAAACCCTAACATTTTAAGGGCCTTATTACAACACAGATCAATATGCTCAACATAAGTCAGTTTTTGGTCAAACAAGATACCTAGATCACGAATTACCTTGACAGATTCAATTTCATTACCATCAAGAGAGTAAGTGTTCACAGTTGGTGACACGCTCCTGGTAAATTGGATATACTTACACTTTTTAATGTTTAAGCTCATTCTATTTTCCCTACACCATACTTCAAATCTCAGGAGATCATCCTGCAACCACTGTGACGAATCTAGACAGTTTATACAACTAAATATCTTTAAATCGTCCGCATAAAGCATTACTTCGCTGTGCTCAAAACAGTTAACTGCATCGTTAATAAACAAATTAAATAACTGTGGTGCAAGATGAGCCCCTTGTGGGACACCAGATGTAGCCAAGTATGGATGGGAGAAAAATGAATTGTTTATTTTAATTATTTGCCTTCTGTTGATTAAGTATGAATTCAGCCAGTCCATGAGCTTACCTCCCAATCCGTAATTGCCTAGTTTCTTTAACAGTATCTTATGGTCTACCCTATCGAAGGCCTTCGAGAAATCAGTGTATATTGAATCCACTGAATAGCCTTTCTCCAAAGCCTGCAATATTGTATCCTGATATACAAGGAGATTTGTTGTTATCGACCTACCACCACAAACCCATGTTGTCTTGTTGATATAACATTTCTAAAAGCAAAAGTTAAGTGATCATTAATTAATGATTCAAACAATTTAGGAATCTGAGAGATCAGGGTGATTGGCCGATAATTTTCTACATTCGATTTATCTCCCGTGTTCTTATAAACTGGCACAACATATGATGTTTTCCATGCATCTGGAAAAGTCCCACTACATAAAGACTGGCTGAACAGGAGCCATAAAGGCCTTGCTAAGGAAAAAGCACAGTTTTTAAGAAGTAGAGGAGGTATATTATCAGGCCCTGCGCCTTTGCTGACATCAATTTTATATAGTTTTTCCAACACACTAGAGATTGTCACACTGCAAGAACTAATGGAGACAGAGGCATTACTATCCATATTAAAAGTGGTACCATGGGATGATGAACATGTGTAGACAGAAGAGAAATGCCTGGCAAAGAGATCTGCCACGTCATTCCCCTCTGTGGCCACATGATCGCCATACATGATTCTTGCTGGAATATCACCATCTTTTGTCCTATTGTGAACAAATCTCCAGAAATTTTTTGGATCTTGCTGCACCCAGTCTATTGCGATATTCTTTATATTCATTTATGAGTTGCACATTATTATTAGCATGTAAGATTTCTTTCATTTTATCCCTTTTTTTAATAGATGTTATGATACCATTAGTTATCCAGATGTTTATCTTTCTGTATTTTTTTGTGTATACTAAATGAGTTTCAGTAGCCCTACTCATAAGTTCTTTGAATGAGCTTATAAATATTTTAGTGGCTGTTTCAGGATTACTTTCTTTCGTAACACATGACCAGTCAAATTCATTCAGTATTTTATTAAATTTGGTTATATTTATTTTAGATTTCGTTATAGCTTCGCGATCGCTTAATTTTAAATTGTTAGTTATTTTATTGTGACTAATAAGAAGCATGACAGGGTTATGATCAGTTACATCACTATTAAGAATATAAGAATTTATCTTTAGATTGTTTGATTTTAGTTTTTCTTTGACAAATATATGATCTAAACAAGTTTTAGTGAGAGGTCTAGTTATTGAGATTATATAAGATTGATAACCAAAAGAGTTCATCAGAGAAAGGTAGTCCATTACACTATCATTGTCCCTATCTAAAATATTAATGTTAATGTCCCCTAAAAATATTTGAATATTCGCTTGAGTTGTCAAGCCTTCCAAAAAGGAATGTATGTCGTTTATATAGTCAGTTTTTGGTATAGGAGGTGGCTTATAACTTGCTATTATTGCATATGATACATTATTTATTTCAAATGTCACTCTGCTCAGTGTTGCTCTTGAGTTCTTTAACTGAGTAAAAGAAAATTTGGTATTAATATTGTTCTTTACCATGAGTATAATGCCATCATTTTTGTTATAATTAGCTTGGTTATAATAGGTTTTATAACCCGGTAAATTACAATTCTCAATAGTCACAAGTTGAAAGGTTTTGCTTAGAACAATAATATCAATAAAATTCAACTTACATGTCTCTAAAAAACTAGCCAAGTTGTCAATGTTTTTATTAATGCTTCTAATATTAATATGAATAATACTTAATTCTTTACAAAGGATTAAGTTTTTTACATTCTTACTATCAAACATCGCACTACTAATGTTTGTTTCATCCTCCATTATATTTAGAATTTCATCCTGCGTATTAATAACCATGAGTGTTAAGAGTTATAGTCCATTTTATTTTTTATTAGTTCCATATGATATTTTAGCGATGGACAGTTTGAATCTAAGGCAGTGTGATCAATGTTGTAATGAGTTTTAAATTGTTTGTTTGCAGTGTCACAATTAACACATTTTTTATTTTGATTATTGCATTCAACTGTTGTGTGTTCACCCGCACAGTTCCCGCATACTTGGTCCTTTGTGCACTTGTTACTTTTGTGGTGGAACCCCTGGCAATTGAAACATCTCCATACTGTAAGATCCTCATACACTGGCAGTCTCTCCCAATCTATGTATAACTTTCCACAATTAATCATTTTCATAAAAAGACCTCCAGAACATTCTGCGTAAATTGTAGAGTTATTTTTATTTTTAATTTTTTTTATATATGTTACTTTTAATAGATCACATGTGTTTATCCATATATTTTGTTTCCTAATTGTTTCTTCTAATTCGGCCTCTGATTTATCTCCAGTATATCCAGGGATCTTAATCCTTGGTAGTGTCTTTTTAGGCTGTTCAATTTCATACTTTCCTCCTAGTTTGTTTTTAGCTTCATCCATAAACTTCTTTATTTCCTGATCAGTTTCACACTTCACTACAATATTCCCTTTTTTGGTTTCTTTTATACCTCTTATTCCCACATTTAATCTAGTCGGATTAATGGCAGTTTTTATTTCTTTCCAACTTTTTTCAGATTTTTGAGGTACCTTTGGTTTTATTATTATTGTAGGCGTATTTGCCTTAATAAAATTTTCTTTACCAGTCAGATTATTTTGAAGTGTGCTGGCATAGGTTCTTTTTTGATATGTCGTTTTCAACAGTTCTATGTCCTTTTTTATATCCTCCATCATCTTCGCCATGTAGGGCATTCTTGCAATAAAAATCTTACATTCTTCGCATATCAATAGTAATACTCTTTTTTGAAACTGCATACATCTTGTTTCCGTGGATGTGACGTTCATACAGTCTTTATGAACTCGTTTTAAACATGGCAAAAAAATGTTTAACCACTTAACCTAAGTATTAATTATTATTATTATTATTAATCTCCTAATAAAACATTCATATTATAGACAATTTAATGTAGCTCTTTTTTCCGTATTTGTAGTAGTGTAATTACTTTGCCATTTGTTGTGTCTGTTTTTGTATGTGTTACGTTTTTTACACGCAATTTAACGTAATACCTATTGAAATTGTTATATTTTTTGTTTTATTTATTTAAAATTGAAAATTACTCTAGTTTAATGACATAATTATTACTGTAGTTATAGTTTAGTTAATTTTAATTATATTACTCACAAGGCTTTGTCAAAAATTGCAAAATTTATGACAATAAAGCTACTTTGACTTTGCAGTGGTGTCATCTACATACAGGATCAGCTCTGCGCCCAGTAGCCCCTTTTACAAATCATTGATATAAACAAGAACAACACCGGGCCAAGAACCGACCCCTGGGGTAAATCACTGGAACATTCTTCATACCCAGAGAATAAATTATTATAAAAAACAGAATGTTTACTATTTGCTAGGTATGACTGCATTAATTTAAGACTCTGGCCATCGAAACCATAATGTTCTAATTTAGAAAACAGGATTTTATGAGAGACACAGTGGAATGCCTTCGACAGGTCGCAAAACAACGACCCCACATATAGACAGTCCTCAAAACCACTAGTAATTAAATCTACTAAACCTGTAATTGCAGATTCAATAGACTTACCCCCTCTATATCCGAATTGACTACCCACAAACAAGCCATTTGTCTCAAAATACAATGAAATTTGTTCTGCCAGAAGTTTATCCAGGACGTTACCTATTAAAGGTATAACAGAAATAGGCCTGTAGTTCTCTATATTGTCATAGGAACCTTCCTTGTCAAGAGGAACAATCTTAGAGACCTTTAACACATCTGGAAATTCACCAGTCATGATACACTCATTAGTAAGCTTAGTTATTGGTTCGATAATAAGGTTTTTTTTTATTTGTTTTATCATTTTCACATATATTCCATAAATATCACAGCGGCAGTCAGAACAGAAGAGACATCCTTTTTATCTTTTTTTTGTATAATTCTCTACAACATCCCACATGGCCTTTGGTTTATTTGATTTGCTATTAATGTAATTCACATTGGCCTTCCTTTTTGCCTCACTTATTTTATTCCTATATAAAGATCTATAGTTAGAGAATAGTTCTTTTTTTTCCTTGGATGGGTATATTTTAAAAAATGAATAGAAAAAATGCAACCTATCTCTCATTTCATGAAGTTCCGATGTAAACCATTACACAGTAGCTTTACTTCTATTTGTGCCACTTTTTGTAGGAAATGATTGATCAATACACCCTATAAGAGCCCTATTAAATAACTTTGTGCTTATACCGAAAGAGGAATTGTAAAGGAATTCAAAACAAAATTAAAAAGTGATAGTAGACCTACCTCTGTAATAGGTCTGTAAAGGCCGTTTTACATGCTGCAATTCTTCTTTGCAATATACAATAGTCTTGAACAAAGGCATGCGCAGTTTGACAAAAGGTGCAAATGTCTTGCCACTGCCCTTGCTTTTGTTCAAGACTATTGCAACTTGCAAGAAAGAATTGCAGCATGTAAAACGGCCTTTAGGCATCAAATTTAAACAACTATTAGCTCTCTTTGCTTCCAATTGAACATCAATTTCAACACTGCAATGATCAGACAATGACAGTTCCCTAAAATATGTATAACAACCATGTTCTAAGTTGGTAATAATATTATCGAGGCAAGTGTTTAATCTAGTCTTATCTGTAATCAAGGGTTTGAGACCAAAAGACATTGACAAATTGAAAAATGCAGTAAAATTCTTATCACAAAAGAGACACTTAATATTAAAATCTCGTAACAAAATTACTCTAAAACGCTTGTTACTTCCAAATAGACCTGAGAGATCATATCAATAAATGTTTCAAATTCTCCATTACATGACCTATATACTGAAACAATGATAATGTTAAAAGTTCATTAACTTTGTAGCGAAGAGTTCACAGTGTAGCTCAGAGGACAATTTACAAATATCTGAGACTGGAGTAAATTGCAGTTGCTTAGGAACAAATATAACACTTCCTCCATGAGTTTTCTTTCTTCGAGCGAAATTTGAAGCAAGGTTGTAACCTTCCAATTTGAAGCACTCAATTTCTTCATGTGATAGCCAGTGTTCCCTAAAGGTCAGGATATTATATTTTTTGCCAGTTGATAGTGGGGCTTCTATCTCACCTGCTTTATTTCTGATAGACTGAATGTTGATATGGAAAATTGACATGATCTCATTTGTTAATTTATTCTTCTGGTTGGGGGGATGCCATGTAAAAAATTTTCAGAACCATTTTGTTGATTTGACGGTACTGAGTTTCTTGAGATTCTAAAAGGTCTTGTATTTGTGTACTTTGGCCAAATAGATGAGTTAAAAACTGTTTTCTCATTGGAAATTTTAAATGCAGCAATCTCATTTGACTGAATTGTTAGCTTCTGGATGCCAAGCACATAAATTCCACAATTAACGTAATTGTTTCGGAGTTGTGTCAGGACTAAGCCTAGAAACAAAAATATTCTCAGCTCTCAACAGCCAAGATGCCCATATATCTGTGTTAGAACCCAAAATTGTTGTTTTCGGTACAGGTTTTCTAAGCAGTGAATAAGAGGTAGATGTCAGTTCAGATGCACATGCATTTTTGTCTTTCTTATTGTGAGGCTCCTTAGGAATAAAATCAAGCGCCGAACTACTGCCCTGTTTACTTGGCTGCTTGTAAATATGTGCATCAATTATCTATTCATTAAATAATGAAATAATAAATGGAAATATATTAAATATAAAAATAAATAGATATACATATGTTAATTATTATATAATTATTCTTGTGTTTATCTCTACTTTTCCCCTTGTTTCCATTTAAACTTTGAATTAGATTTTCGATGTCTTCATCACATTCATTATTTTTTGAGGTGGAAGGGATGCTAGAGTCACCTGACTGAGCAGATGAGCCACAATCCTTAATTTTTTTGGAATGATTGCTGCTATTGACATTATCATTGTTGGTAGAGTTCCCATCACTATTATTTTTGTTCATGATTGTGCTAGAAGCTGCCAGATTTTTGTTAACCTTTTACTCAGTAGAACGAACAGGGTTGGAAGAGGCAAAATAAACATCATGGTTATCTGTCGATTTTTCCAGTTTTTCCTCTAATAAGTGGACTTTTTCCCACAACAATAATATAACAAATATGAAGAAATGGTATCTTAGATTGTTGCCAAACTTACATTATTGTATGGAGATTTTTTGTTTGTCTCCCGACAGTAATGCCTTTGCCCCCCCAGCCTGTGCCGATGCCGAATGTTAGACTTCCGCCAGTGATACACTTCACTGTTGTTCGTCTCTTATTTTAGAGCTTTAACGATGATGCCTATGGCGCCTAACGTGGTGCTAACCCGGTAGGGGTGCATCACTGCCGGATGTCTAATAACCTTAATTATGACCATCATGACTATAATACTAGGCAGGGTAATTTCATAAGACTTGAATACCATCGGTTGGAAAGATCAAGGATTTCCACAAATTACTATAGTATGTTTTAACAAACTACCACTAGAAATAAAAGACTTACCAGTAAACTAATTTAAAACTAAGATTAAGCTGATTCTTATAAATAATGTTTTCTTCAGTATGCAAGAGTTCATGGATTCTAATTTTATTAACTAATACCAAGAAGCACACTGAATGTATTTTCCTGCCTAATAAGCTCAGTGCATCCTGAATATTGTTATGGCCTATACCATATGATTTGGCTAGTTTTTTATTACTAGATTTTAACTGAGTATTTTTGTATTGTTTATGTATTTTTAGTATATTTTTAGACCATTTTATTGTTTCCTGTTAACTTTAAGTGTTCTTTAAATGTCCTGTAATTGTATATTTTTTAATCATGTTTTAATTACTTATTATATATTATTGACGACGAAAAGTTTATACTGTAAATGATTTCCGTAATAAATGAATTGAATATTCACATCGGCCCAGGGCCCGATGCCGAATGTTAGACTTCCGCCAATGATGCACGGCGCTGTTGTTCGTCTTTTTTATTAGGACTTTAACGATGATGCCTATGGCGCCTAACCTGGTGCTAACCCGGTACCAATCCACCTAGTGCCTTTGCGCTCCTCCTAGTACCGATCTACATATGTACGTACTAAAAGTGTCCATCATTAATTTGCACACAGCCAGCATAAATTTCACAGGCCCACTCCCATAACAAAAAAAAATTATTCGGGATGGCACATCACTATTCTCAAAAAATTAATTTCAAAAAATTGGGTATCGAACTTTTCACGTACTAGCGTCCAATTATTTGGTACTTTCAAATATGGTTCATTAATTAATGAGACTATTTCCATTAAATCAAAAACATTAGCTACATCCATGGTAATAGCAACTGTAAAAAATCTTCCTGTAAGACAATGATACATTGTATAAGAATAGTCATAAAACAAGTAAGCAAAATAAAACTTAAATACTACCTTAGACTAAGTTGGACATTCGTCTTAATGTTTACGAAGAATATATCTATATACTCTATACTATTGTAATCTATTTTATTTAAATGTATCTTCTTACATGACACTTCCAATGCATCCTGTATGTCCATGGAAATAAACGCTTCTAAATTTGAATTTTTTGAATATCTACCCTAATCCAAAACAAAGTCAAAATAATTTCAATATCAACTGTCACGTACTCCTCCATTCAATAAATACATTTATCAACCAAGTATGCCTTTAACCTATATTTAAACTGATGAACATTAGTCAAACACCTTATTTCATTTGGCAACACATTAAAAATTTTCAAACCTATGATGTTAGACCAACTGTACATAATCTGAGAGAGGTATACATGTTATTCAATTTATATTGTGCCTAGTTTTATTATTTACAGTAGGCTAAAATTTGATTGTAATCGTGACATATCTATGAAAATGTATATTTTCCCTAGACAAATAAATATTATTATCATATTAAAATAAAAGTTCAAATCATTATTATTTTCTGTCAGATGATATAAAGATTTCAAGTTGCTGCTTGACTGTCTAACCTCATCGCTAACCCATCTCTTATTGTTATTCATGTTGTAGTGTTTTTTTAGTGGAAAAGATAATTCAGAGTAATATCTAAAGATATTATAAAAATATGAGAAAGCAGTGTCAATATCCAAAATATCACATAAACTATGCCAATCCTCATTTAGCAGTGCAAATCTGAACTCATTGATTGAATAGTCATTAAAACTTCTGGCAAAAAATGATATGCACTGTCTTTGAGAGAAGAAATTAGCGAAAACTGATTTGTGGTCACTCACAACGTTACCTAACACATAAACCTCATTGTGAGCAAAGTTCAGAAATACAAGGTCTAAAGTGGATGAGGCTGAATCAGTTACTCTAGTAGGACTCTTAACTATGTTAAAAAGATTAAACTCTTGACAAATATTAGACAATTCAACAAAATCCCTACAACTAACATTTAAACAATTATTTAAAGCATTAATTTTTATTTCATTTATTTTATAGGTACTTAACAGGTAATAAGCACAGATTGCCATTACCCAATTACAAAGTACTCTTACCTATTTAGTTAAATGTATATCACATGTAAATTAATAAATACTTAATTATGTATTATAATATTTGATTTAACAAAACTTTTAGATTATGATATTTAATATGAAATATATCACAATTCAAATTCAAATTCAAATTCCTTTATTCACAAACAGATCACAGTGTGACATGTGTTTCGTCGAAGATTATCAAAGTAAAATACATATAATAATATAATAGGTTAAGAATAATACTACAATATACCTAATCAAGTTAAAAGTGAAATAAAATAGTGTAAAAGTTAAAATACAAATACAAAATACAAGTCAGAATATTTCAAGATCATACAAAGTTTCTAGAGAAAAACTCATTCAAACTGTAAATGGGATCCCTACAAAGCAAGTCAAATAGTTTTCTTTTAAAAGATTTTAAATTTATAGTTCGTCTGAGTTCAATCGGCAAGTGATTATATATTTTTAAGGGCATTACAAGGGAACTTTTAGCAGTTGCAGTCAGTCGAACAGCCGGTAGCCTTAAGTCGGAACCATTTCTGAGTGGATAGCAGTGAGGCATGTCATCAACCAGAGTAAAAGAGTTAAGATTCTTACGAATGTACAGGGCACATTGAAGTATATAAATTGATACAACTGTCAACAGTTGAAGATTTGAGAAGAGTGGACGACAAGATTCCCTTGATCCCTTGAAGAGGATTGTTCGAATAATCCTCTTTTGTGCAACTAATACCTCCTTCACTCTCAAGCAATTTCCCCAAGCTACTATAGCATAATTTAACAAGGAATAGACGTAGGCATAGTTATAAGACATTAGTATGCTTCTATCAACTACTGCTCTTAGTTTCCAAATGACAAACGAATGGGTGGCAAGTTTTTTAAGAATATAGTCGACATGACCTGACCAATTTAAGTTACAATCCATGATGATGCCTAGGAACTTAGCAGTGTTAACATTGCCCATATCATTACCACATATATTTAGATTTAGACTTGTGTCATTTGCATGGGTACTAAACAGCATTAAGAGTGTTTTTTGTAAATTGAGGACAAGATTGTTCAATCTGCAATAATCAAGCATTTGCTCAATGCTGACCTCCGCTAATCTCCTTATCTCAACAAAGCTGACTGAGCAATATCAGCAATATAGACGAGGAATAATAAGGGTCCCAGCACACTTCCCTATGGAACACCTATAGGAACGTCTGCTAATTCAGATTGATACTTCTAGCCATTCACCAGCAGTATGACTTTTTGTTTCCTGTCAAACAGGTATGTCTCAATCCATTTGAGTGGAGTACCCCTCACTCCATAACTTTCTAATTTACATAATAAAACAGAGTGATTGACCAAGTCAAAGGCGCGAGAGAAATCAAAGAAAACACTCATGGTGGCACAACCCTGATCCAACGCCCGAACGAGTTCCCCAACAAGGGAAACAATAGCATCAGCCGTTGAGCAGCCCCTTCGAAATCCAAACTGAGTACTAGGTATAATCCTATTTTTATTTTGTATTTCATTATATAACATACACATTCGATGTAAGGGTGAGTTCAACTGATAATAAGTATGAGCCACAGTTGGTAGGTAAAATGTCAATAAAGCCCTAGTATTATATAAAGGTACATTATAAAATATTTTTGCTGCAAAGGTAGGGTCATCCACCAGTCCATGAACTATTTTATATAAATACAACATATCATTTATCTTTCTACGCTTTTCCAGTTGAGCCAACCCGTACCTTTGACATAGGTCACTTATCGAAACATACATATCGTACCTTCCATGTTCTTTAAAATTCATATAAGAGACAAATTTGTTTTGAATTCTTTGCACATCATACTTTTTATTTTGATAATATGGGTTCCATATTACCGAACAATATTCTAGAATGCTCCTAACAAGGGATATATACAATGTCTTCAAAGAAGCTAAATTGTTGAATAATCGACAATTTCTTACAATAAATCCAAAACATTTTGCAGCCTTTTTTGTTATACTTGAAATGTGACTATCAAAGACAACACCGAGATCCCTCATCTCTCCAACACCCCCTGCATGTTATAGTCCATTATTACAATATCTTTTTTACGTGAGAAAGACAACACTTTACATTTGGAAATATTGAAATTAAGTTTATTGGTAAGTGACCACTCAACTATACTGTCAACATCTTTTTGCAAAAGGTAGCAGTCTTCTAAGTTACTCATGGTCCTATATATTCAGATCGTCTTCGAATAATAGATGATTAGAATTAGAAATAGCCCTTGAGATAACATTTATAAACATTAGAAAGAGGAGCGGCCCAAGATTGGAGCCCTGAAGAACCCCAGATGTAGGCTCAAACTCGATAGAGCAATGTCCTCTCAAAACCACTCGATGTCGCCGGCCCCTTAGATAACTATTCATTAAATCAATCATATTTTGGTGAAAACCAAACTCATTTTTAAGTTTAGCAATTAAAATAGTATGGGAGACGACATCAAATGCCTTGCTAAAATCCCCATATACCACATCCACCTGCATTCTCTCATTGAAAGCACTCGATACATCCTGAGTGAGATTTATCAGATTTAACTGTTGACCTCTGTCTCATAAATCCAAATTGAAATATTGAAACCCTCCCGGAGACCGAATGATACATCTGTTTGAACAATATAGCTTCATAAACTTTTGCGATAGCTGACAAAACTGCTATAGGCCTATAATTTTTTATATCATCCCTACTTCCACCCTTATAAATTGGACATATATTCACCATCTTCCAACATTCAGGAAAGGTGAGAGTAGTGAGGCTCAAGTTAAATAATATACACAATGGATACCTGAACATGTCAACACAGCCCTTAATCAAATAACCTGGAACACCATAAGGCCCCAAGGACTTGTTAACTTTTAATTTTTTTACTGCATCTAAAATATCTATATCGTTTACAGATGATTAAAATTTGACTAGCATTATAATTATGATCCATTGTAGGGCTGTTAGGGTCATCAGCACTGTAAACACTATTAAAATGTTTGGCAAAAGCATCAGCCATACTGCTACCCTTATATTTAGCATCATTTAGCTGCATCTCGTTAGGTATATGCATTGCCTGCTTTTTATTATTAATGAAGGACCAGAATGCCTTAACATCCACACCAATTTCCCTTTGTATTTTAGCAATATATTTCTGGAATTTCACTTCCCTTCAATTTCCTGTGGAGATGTTCTTTCTTATTCATGTCTTTAATGATCTGCCTAGTGAAGCAAACGGGATATTGTCTACTCTTCTTTGCTTTAGGTACACAAATGTTAAATATTTCATAAAGTTTCTCATAGAAAGCATTCACTGCACAATGAACATTGGTATGAACCTCAAGGAATTGCCAGTCCACACTCAACAAAGCCGAGTATAATGCTATGAAGTCTGCTTTTTTAAAATTATACCTTACTGGAACCCTAGTTACTAGAACTACTACTAGTTACAATTAAAAACTCCGCACAATAGTATCTTTCTATTAGCCCTAAATATATGTTTATGTTCTGTTCAATCTGTTATGAGCTATGGTATTGCTTTCTGGGGATCCTCAAGGGAAACAACACAGATTTTTAAAACACAAAAAAGAATAATAAGATGTATTTTGGGACTTGGTTATAGGAATTCCTGTAGACAACATTTTTCTAATCTGAACATCGTGACTGTTCCATCTTTGTATTTTGTGTCTTTGGTAATGCTGATTAGACGTAACCCTAATGATTTCCAACATAACTTTGAAAATTGTGGTGCTGATATGCGCATAACCACACGAAACAGAAATGTGTTGGCGATTCCTGCCCATGTCTCGACTTTTTATGAGAAAGGCTCTTACTACATAGCTATAAAGGCCTATCGATCGCTACCCAATGATATTAAGTCCATACAAGATCTCCATTATTTTAAAAAATCAGTTATAACTTACGCCAAAGAAAAATGTTTCTATTCTTTCAATTTTACCTATAGTGTTCTTAAAAAGTGTGTTTTTATTG
Organism: Kuschelorhynchus macadamiae; assembly: GCA_030620095.1. Lineage (NCBI taxonomy): Eukaryota > Metazoa > Arthropoda > Insecta > Coleoptera > Curculionidae > Kuschelorhynchus > Kuschelorhynchus macadamiae. Next base: position 446,075 of record JAUTXW010002807.1, read on the forward strand.
TTTTATATACGTATATGTGAAATTTTAAATATTCTTGTATGAATTTTTGATTTATTGGTAAAAATTTTTAATTTTTAATTTATGTATGCATGTGCTGTTATAATTTTTATTAACACCTTAAATTATAATTACATGCAACTATGCCTAATATTTATTGTATTATGCTTATTTATCTATAGGATCTATATTATTGTAATGTATACTTTCCCCTGACGTTGCTTTGTCACCCATTTATGATTTTGTTGGCAATAAAGAAGATTATTATTATTATTATTATGTTGCAGTGTATTACACAGTAGATATAAGAAATATTACAGATCAGCTGATGGGGATCTGTAGCACACCAAAATTACATAATTAGCACTACCCAGTTCACAGTCCACATATTTCAAAAATCTTCTTACAAAACTTGTCCAATTTTAAAATGCTAAAATTTATTTGAGATTTTAGCCAAATGGCAACTCCTCCACCTTTACAAGTTTGCCTGCAAGAGCGTGCAGCAAAGACAAAATTTTCAAAATAAAAAGATTCTATGAAGCCCAGGTTTCGGTGAGACACATCAACATCTCAGTTAGGTCATCCAGATCACAATTCATTTGGTTGCATTTTGACACATTTAGCGCTCGACTGTTTAAAAGCAAAATTAATGACATACTAATAAAAAAAACTCAAAACAATTGAAAAAATGTATTCCGTTTTTCTTATATAATTTATATAGGTCATGTATAAAATAAACTTAGCTACTTAGCATCCCCAGCACATTAGATTTCCATTAAACATGTAACACTCGACTTGGACACTCCCGCTCTGTCTTTATTTAGCAGTTGTAATTATGTGTCATGCAACTATGAAAGATGGTAACTATGGTACTATAGACAAAAACGAAAAGACTATAGAAAGCATCTAAATAAAGCCAAAATAAATTACAACAAAAACAAAATAGAAACCGCAGACAATCAAACTAAAGAAGTCTAGAATGTAATAAATAGTGAGCTTGACAGAAAGAAAAGGGTAAAACCAATAAGCCTTAAAATAAACGACCAACTAATATCTGAACCCTCAAAAGTAGCGAATATACTTGGTGATTTCTTTGCAAATGTTGCTGAGCAAAAGATTAAGGATCACTTTGGAGATAATATATCTTATAGTCCAACAACTCCAGAACCCATAGGCAACACAATTTTCCTGGAGCCAGTTACAACTGCTGAAGTAGAGCAACTTATCAAGCGCCTAAAAAATAAACAATCCTGTGGTTTTGATCGCATTCCTACAAAAGCCATAAAAAGGTCTGCAATGAAATAAAGGAACCACTACAAATTCTAATAAATATCTCTTTAAGTAGCGGCAAATTTCCATCTGCACTAAAACTATCAACAATTGTACCTGTCTTTAAAAAGGGAGAACCCACTAACATTGAGAATTACAGACCAATTTCAGTATTAAGTACCTTTAGTAAAATGTTTGAACGTGTTATATATAACAGAATGATCAACTTTCTCCAGCGATTTAACATAATTAGAAATGACCAACACGGATTTTGCACTGGAAGGTCAACAGAAACAGCTGCTTTTCAACTGGCTGGAAAAAAACCGCATTGTCTTTGGCCTTTTCTTTGACTTGTCCAGAGCCTTTGACACACTAAATTTAAACTTTGCCACAAACTTAGCGCTATGGGTATTAGAGGCAACGCCCTTTCTATAATTATGTCGTTCCTCTCAGAAAGAAGGTTACTGGTAAGGGTAGAAAATTGTACATCAACAGAGTACAACATAAATATTGGAGCAGCTCAAGGGTCAGTACTAGCCCCACTTATATTTTTGCTTTTTGTCAATGACCTATCTCTCCCAGACACTACCATAAAATTCGCCGACGATACTACAGCTATTATCTCGGCAAAGAACGAACCTGAATTGCGATCAAAACTCGACAATATCTGTGATGAAATGAACATGTGGTGCTTTTCAAATCGACTTATCCTGAACAAAGATAAGACTATTATTGTCCCTTTCATCAAAACGCAACCAAGAATATATGTAGATAAAACTGAATCAACGGTAAAATTCCTAGGAACATATCTTGACCCCAAACTCACTTGGGAGCCACAAATAGACCATATCTGTTCGAAGCTTAATCAAGCATTCTATTCAATACTAAAACTGAAACAAGCAGTACCTATGTCTACTCTGCCTACAACATATTATGCTATGGCTTACTCTCATATTGGCTACAACATTATTCTTTGGGGTCAAGCAGTAAACGCCAATAGGGTTTTCATTTCTCAAAAAAGAATAATTAGACTGATCTTCGGACTGAAACCTCAGGAAACCTGCAGAGAAACCATGAAAAATTCTAAAATACTTACACTTACATCTGTCTATATATTAAAGTGTGCCCTCTATGTGTACAAAAACAAAGACCAGTTTAAGAGCAATTCTGAAAATCATACCTACCCAACGAGGCACTGTGGTAATCTTACGTTTCCTCGACACACCTCATCTCGTTATGAGAAATCTCCATATTATGCTTGTGTCAGAATATACAACAAACTGCCCAACAATATCAAGGAAGCTAGATCCATAAAGCAGTTTTGTAGAAAACTATTAGTATATTTGAATGAAAGGACCTTTTATAGCTTCAAAGAATTCATGGATTATAGAGACTAAGATACTTACCTTAGATAATATTTAATCTTAAGACCATATTATTTACCATTTGTTTGTGTCCTGGTTTGATACGCTGTACACTTAATGATTGTAGATTTGTTATTGTCTTTAAATTTTAAAACTTAGATTAACTTATATTATGTGACGAAACCCATTTTATATATTGTAATCGTGTGGTGAATGTTCAAATAAATAAAAAAAAAATAAATAAATGTATGACATAAAGTCTTTATGAACTTACCAATACATGCGAACGGCAGCCAGTCATCTTTTCAGAGAGCTGTAGGTTGCAGGTTCTCGGGTACATCTTTCGAAATTAAAATGGGCGCCACCTAATTGACTGTGACTCAATTAGGAAGAAATCTATATTGATATTTAAATGCAGACAAAATAAAGACTTGGAGGGCTTTTCAATAAAACACTATATGAAGTGCAGACTGTCAAATTTTAATGATACCTTGATCTTTTGTTTTTTTTTTACGAGTTGTTTTATAAAATAATTTTTGACATGTGAAATTTAGCTTACATTCAAAAATTCAATTGAGGGAATCAAAAATTCATGAATTTGCTTTTACCACACTGCCGCAAGGAAAAAGTTATAAAAGTATAAAGTATTTCGCCAAGGCAGTTTTAGAAAAAACAGGTTACTTACTTCCTTTCTGCTACCTTATGCAAAATTTATAAATATAAAAATTAAGAATTAATTCCTCGTACTCTTACAGGAAGGAACTCCAAAACCATTGTAGAGCTCTTGGTTTATGTACCCCAAAAATTACACCATAAACTTGTAACTATATCCCAAAACCATATCTTGAATTCTTAACCTGAAACCCTACAAACGATTGTTTGTCTTAAAATAAAATCGACATGGAATGTGCAAAAACAAGTTATTTACAACACAACTATTCAAAGACGTTGCCTTACCTCTAGTCATCTAGAGGGCTCCTTCGACGCCAACGATCACAAATAAAGGGAATTTCCAGCCATCAAGAAAGGCTTCGCGAGGACCGACAGCCAAAAACAAAATTCAGGACGCCATTCACGTGGTTGATCAAATGTGGAACCAAACAAAACGGGACCAAAATTTAGGGCCAGATGATGTCCATAAATAGGCCTTAGGCTTTCAACAGCACTGCACTTTATAATAAATTACTTATGACATACTTTCAGTACTTTAAAAAATTGGTCCAATAAACCACTTTTATAAAGCCGGACACATGTTGCACCTCTAAGGAGAACCAATAGAAAGGAGCGAGAAAATCAGTTCCAGAAAATTCAACAAAGTTTGACATTCCCCTCCATCCGACTTATGCCAACCTAATGCCATGAAATAAAATAATAATTACAGTGGAGTTCACTGCTGGCGCCACTAGTATAAGGGAGTAACAACCCGATAATATTCAGTGTCCCCTGAATAGAGCTGGCGAACTGCCCCTGAGCAGAACCAAAATCGTAACTGAAATACAAAAACCAGACATTGTCAAAGCTGGTTGGATGCCGAAAAATAAGAAACCAATGAAACCATAGTGACAGAAGAGAAAGGCAGGCAAATTCCGAATATTTGTAAACAAAAACAAAATTATCTTGTTTTAATTTAGAGAAGATGAAAATACTTTACAAAATGTAATGAATTATGAATAAAACATATTGAGGTATGTAAAATGTAATTTACATAAGTCTTGATATTTTAAAGGTTATATTTAACTGCAAAGTTATAATGTTCAGTTTTGTTTCAGATTACTAATTGGCTTAAAGATAAAGATAAAGATAGTTTATTCATGTGAAAATTACAAGTAATTTACATACGTCATATAGAGAGAACATATCCATAATAGCTGTTGACTTATTGACTAACAAAGTATCGTAATAAAATAAAATATTGTAATAAAATAAAATACACTCACAAAGGTTACAAACAAAAATCTGAGTCATTAAAATTGCTATTTAAAAAATCCTGTACACTATAAAATACGTGGCTACATAAAAAAGTTTTTAAAATATTTTTAAAGGTTTTAAAAGACAAATTTCTGATTTGTAACGGGAATTTAAAAAGCTTTACAGAAATAAATTCTGGTCTGTTCTGACACTTTCTAAGTCTACAGAAAGTCTCCACAAGATCCTCCCTGCCACGAGTCTGGTAGTTATGCCGGTCACTATGTACAGCAAATGAGTGTTGATGTTTTTTAACATAAAGTACGTTTTCCAAAATGAAAACCGCTGGAAATGTCAATATTCCGAGGTCCCGAAAAGCGTCCCTGCAATCGTCCCGGAAACCAAGACCTGCGATGATTCTGATGGCCCTTCTCTGCAGACCAAACACTCTGCCAGCGGAGGATGCCCCACCCCACACCATTACACCATAGGACATTACAGAATGGAACAGAGCATAAAAAGCAGTAAGCAGAGTGTCCTGAGATACGCAACCTGCTAGGTTTTTTAGCAGAAAAACGACACCACCGAGCCTCCCGGACACACTCTGAACTTGGATATCCCATTTAAGTTTTGGATCCAAATTTATACCCAAAAATCTTACCGAGTCTTGATTGATCCTTCCATTAAGGTCCCTAAGAGTGAAAATCATAGACTGTGTCTTGCCTGTGTTCAGCAACAGACGATTAGACACAAACCATGACTCCGCTCGTAACTGTGCTCTACCTGCCTCCGACTCAACATCCTGCAAAGAGCCACCTCGGAGAGTAAGCTTAGAATCATCTGCAAAAAGAGCGTATTTTGTGTGTGGTTCGTGCATAGGTAGATCATTGATATAGATCAAAAACAGAATTGGCCCTAAGACTGAACCCTGTGGTACACCGACATCAATCACCCTTTCCATTGATGACACCCGACTCACCCGTACGATCTAGCGACGGTCGTGCAGATAAGATTTCAGAAGTGCGACACTGTTTTGGGTGAAATTGTAGCACGCAAGTTTGCGAAGCAAAATATCGTGGGAAACACAATCGAAGGCTTTACTGAGGTCATAGAAGCTTGACAGGCCACTCAGAGTCCTCAAAGGAATCCATGATACTCGAGAGTAGGCCCAAGATACCCACTATAGTGTTTCTATCCTGTCTGAAACCAAATTGACTATCTGAGAAGATATTGTTTGTCTCAAAATACCTCACAATTCTCAGTGACATACACTTTTCAACAATTTTAGATATGATGGGTGGCAGGGATATAGGGCGGTAATTCGAAACATCATCTCGGTCACCCTTTTTGAAAATGGGTATCACAATTGCTTTTTTAAGAACCGATGGAAAAATATTTTCCTTAAAACACTGATTGATTAGATTAGTTAGAGGATAAATAATTATATTTTTGATAGTTTTAACTAATTTTACTGACAGACCATAAATATCGTTACTATTTTTGTTTTTTAGAGAATCTATTATGTCCCTCGTTTCTTACAGTTTACTCTGCTAAACGAGAAGCAAACTTCAGGAATATTAATATTATGTAAATAGATCATTGTCAACGTTTGTGAAGAAGTTGTTAAGAGTTTCAACATCTATGGGGATATTAATAGATTTCTTTTGATGCCCTCTATTTGCAATTTATGATACTCCACATGCATTTAGTTGGATTTCTGGCTGACTGAATCATGGCATCATTTGCTGCACGCTTTTGATCTTTTATTACTTGTTTATAGTGTTTTTTTAAGTTTTTGTATTCCGCTATGTTAGCCGGTCTAGGATGCTGTCGAGACACCTCCCCCAAAAAATGTAACCTATCTCTCAAATTATGCAAGGTGTCATTAAACCACTCCACCCCACCTGAGGCAGTAGATCTGACCCTATATGCTTTTTCTGGGAAAGACTGCAGATATGCCTCCTGCAAGAGTTGCATAAATATCTCAAACTTCTGGTCCACTGATTTTCCACTTGCAGGAATGAAATCCCATTTATTAGATTCGACTGTGTTGTAAAAGTCAAATAAGCCTTGTTGTAATTGGTCGAAATATATATTTATCAGCCCCAACAGGTTTGCCACTACCGCAAACACTGAAATGGAGAACCTGAGCAAGGTGGTCTGAAACATCCAACTCTCTCACCCCAGCTCATACAGAATCTCCCTCAAAATTTACAAAGACATTGTCCAGGCAGGAGTCTCCTCGAGTTCGTTCCTCAATCATTTTTCGAAAACCATGGGTTTTCAGGAGATCACAGAGTTGAATAGCATCTCTATGATCACTATTAAATAAGACATTAAAGTCGCCTGCCAGAACAACATCTCGGCTGAGATCTATCTTGTGGAGGGTAGACTCGATTGATTCTAAGAAAACGTCAAAATTTCCGGCTGGTGATCTATAGACACAAATTATATAAAAATTAAATGGTTTTACCAGTATACAACATAACTCTATACATTTTTCTACATTTAAGGTTAAAACACTACAAGATTCAACATTAAAACCATTAGTTAAGAGGATCCATGTACCACCCCCTCTATACTCAGTGCGAGCTGTATGCCCACCTATCAAGTAGCCATTAACATTCGATGAAACAATCTCCTCCTCAGAAAGCCAGTGCTCAGTCACAGCCACAAAACTATACAATTCATCCTCTAGAATTGCATCGATTTCATGAAACTTATTTCTGATAGACTGAACATTTATATGCATAAGGCTGAACTTTGTATCTACCCTATTCCTGAAGCTGTCCCTTCTGGTGGTTGGCTGCTGGTGATGGAACGGCGTTGAAGATTCCGAAAATGGTTGATCTTTATACCCTCTGGCCATAGTTGAGGGTCCATTATTCTTTCTTGAAGTTTCTTTGGTAAGTTATTTTCTTTTAGGAACTGCAATATGTCCTCCGCCTTTGTTACGGCGTCTAAACCGGATATGAAGATCCAGTGATTCCTTTGTGCAGTTTTAAGGATGTGAGAATATTTGTTTGTTCCCTTTATTGGTTCAGGTCTTCCTGTTGTCCTTTTTACATTTTGGATGTGCGTAGACTCTTCTAACCTTCTCTTTTTCCGTGATTGATAGTTTCCCATTCTTCAGTGTTATTTTCACTATCAGTGTCTTGTTGCTCAGCAATTAAATTTAGGGTGTTGTCAATTGTGAATTCTGTACTATTCTGACATTTGGAGACAGTATTGATGTTTTTGGTGTCATCATTAGTCTGATCCCTATTTCGAGTCAACGACTCTGAGGTCGGCAATGTCGATGTCTCATTTCTGTTAACAACTACCACCTCAGGAACCAGATTTACCACTTCCGTCCGCAAGTTGCTGTTAATGACCTTGTCTACTTTTTGCTGAACATCATTACCCTGAGGAACTGTGTTTTTACTATGGCCCTTAACGTTCTTTTCTAAGGTTTTAATTTTTTCAAGCAACAAATAGTTATTTTCCTTTCAAATATTATTCTTGTCAGTGGTTTCAGAGACCAGTTGCTTAAGATAGTGGTTTTCAATTTTCAAAGCTGAACTATTTGAGTGAGAAGAATCTCCTGAATCTGTTTCTTGCTTGTATGCTTTTATGTCACTCTGTAATTTAATTTTTTCAGCCTCTATTTTTTTCATTAAGATTAATGTTTTTTGTATGTAACTCATCCATTTTTGTTTTTAGTTTCTGAATATCCTCTTGAAGTCTTGCATTTTTTTCTTTGCAATTTCTTTCTCCATATCGTTTTTTGTGTTTAGCTCAGTGATACTTATATTTAGGTCATCTATTTGCTTTTTGTAGGGTTCCATACTTTTTTTTGTTTTTGTTATATTATCTTTTTCCAAGTCTTCAGTCTTTTGTTTTTCATCAGTTAATTTTGTTTCCAACAATCTAATTTTTATTTTTTGTTCATTCAAGATTTGTTGTAGGTTTTCTTCAACTTCCTTCATTTCAAGTTTTGTTTGCTCTGATTCCTTACTTTTGAGTTTCTGTTGTGCCTTAATTTTATTTTCAAGGGTTCTTATTTTTTCTTCATACTCCACTATTTGGTTTTGAAAATGGCATTCTGCCTCTTCCACATCTGCCTCAAAAGCAGTGGATTTTCTTTTTTGTCGTTCTAATAAATTATTTTTTTCCAGTAATTCATTCTGCAATTCAGCAATGATTTTTCGGAGTTCTTTCACTATTTCGTTTTTATCATCACTTATATTTTGTAAGGCATATTCCTCACATTTTTTACTGCAGTAAATTCTATGGCCTTTTATAAAAATTACACTTTTTTTTCTTTCTATGCAACTTCTATGCTGAATTGAATTGCATGATAGACAATAATAGCAAGTGAATTCTTTGCCATCACTGCAGCACTTAAATGTACCAATCGGGCTTTTCCCATATTTATCAATGTAAAGTCACTGACATTCTTAACAAAACAGTGAATATACTCAAGGAAATACCTCAAGATGCGCTTCCCTACTCAATTCAGGAAGTCAGCACCCTAAAGACCTCCAAAAGAATATAAGAAAAATATTAATAAACAATTATTGTAAAATCCGGACCTATTTTAGTTGGGTTCAAACATCATCCATGAGTCATTCAGCTCAACATAAAAAAGGGGTAATCCCCAATTTTGAACAATAAAAGGAATGGAATTTTCAATACTGATAAGTTTATTTAATTATTTAGCACTTTACACTTCACCACAAAAAAAGTAAATCACAGATATGAAAACATTTTAAGGTACATGGAATCTCCTTTGCTGATAATGAATAAGGATTTTGTGTTTTTTCTTGCAATAAATGAATTGTTTTAAAATTTAAATCACGATGAGTTTTTCCTGTTTGCACTGTGGTTTTAGAAAATTAGTAAAAATAAACAGTTTTATGTAGTAAATCACATTTTTTTGAATAAAATGATACTAAACAATAGAAATTACTTATTGTTTATTCTTCAAAATTTAATGAAAATAAGCGGACGTATATGAGACGAAACGATTGCGATGAAATAAAATAATGAAAAACCATTAGCGAAATGTTCATTAAACATTCCATACAAAGCAAACATAAAGAAAAGCAGCTTGGATAAATGAAAACAAAAAGTTATATAAACTGAAACTTTCTAATAGTTCAAGTGTTCTCAAAGTGTTAAATTGATATGTTACGAGAAAGAAGAGAGTAAATATGTTTATCATAATAATTCATGTGAGTGAAATGGACTGAAAGAAGAAACCAAAAAGACAGAATATTTTATTGTAAATGAAAAAATTGTTATTTTCATTAATAAAGAAGGCCAGTATCTTATTAACTAACACTGATTATATATTCAATATATGTCACTTTCAACAATATCACCCTATTAATAAAGATTCTATTAGCTTTCTTTTATAAGTGTATGATATGTAAATTTGGAAAAATCCAACTCGTAGGGTTATTCGACAGGATAGAACACTGTGTGCAAATCAGTAACTATATAACCAGCCAAATTTTGTAATTATCTTAGTGTTACTATAAACTAAATAATTATACATAAATTTGAAAATGTTATAAATGTTTAATATATTAATTACTTTTAACTTTTAGTTAGAAATAATGATTTTTTGTGATTAGATATAATATAATCAATTTTTTACATAGTTCATAAATCAACCTTGCGAAACATTAGTTTTTATGGATATAATTTGAAAATGTGGTTCATCCATAAATTTGTGTGTATCAGAATTAATAAAAAATGGTAATGTTTCAAATGTATATTTTAAATTTGTGAAATTCCATGGGTAAAATTCTTTATAAGAGCCTTTGTATTGTATTGAACATTTTATTGTTTTCTTACCATTGCAGTATGCACCCAAGCCTGTGCTAATTGAGTCAGGGTCGCATCATCATCTTTCTCTTGCATTTCTTTAAGTTTTTTTGAAGCTAAATCCACTCTGTCAAGTGATAAAAGTATATTTACCATAAAAGCCATAGCTTCTAAAGTTTCTGAAGCATGTAAATATCTATAAGCTCCATCAAGATTCCCTTCATTTATAAAAACTGTGGCAGCTACAAGTACAAGAGTCTCATTATGTGCTGTGGTATCAATTTTGAGAGCAAGCTGATCTAATACAGAAGCTCTATTTGATTTGGAATGTAAATACTCTGCTAAAAACCTCAGAGGCTGTACTTCTGATGGAGATGCTCCATGTATTTCATCAAGTACTACCAAAAATTTATTTTGGGCAATATATGATCTGTATGTGAAAATATCACGTTGAACAGCTATTTCAGGACTCGAAGGCTGAAAGAAATTTAGAAATTAAATATTGTTCTGATCACAATGTATTAAAACATTTTTTATATTTACCTCATGTACCCTAAATCTAAACACTCATTACCTTACGAATCTTGGCAGCTTCATTGATACACTGTTGATAATTTCCAATGTAAAAATAATTTTTCACTTCAAAAAGTTCATCTATTTCTTGCTGTGGTGCCATAATGTATTTTTAATTTTTTGTATATATTTTTGTAGACTAGTACTAGTAGAAAATAGTAATGACAAGTTTAAATATAGCAAATTCCACACAAGTGAGCTATGGCTGTGTGACTGTGACTTGACAGTGTGGACTGTGGCCAGTATGGGGTGTGGGCAGTGTTGCCAGAACATTTTGATAAACGGTAATAGATAGGCATTCGATAAAGGTAAATAGATTTTGAAGAAAAGTAACAAATTCTTTTTGAAGATTATTTTAGTTGAACACTGGGCTTTAACAACATAAAAAAAGGACTTGCGTTTATTCCGTATACGGTAATTTGGTCATTTAGCCATTCTCTCTACCTAAATAATTTTTTTGCTCATTAAGGTTTTTGTAATTTTTTTTATTTCGAGCCTTGAGTAAAAAGGTAATAGATTTCATCAGAAGGTAAAAAAGTAATAAATCTCTCCAAGAGGTAATAGATCTGTTACAATTGTAATAACCTGACAACACTGGGTGTGGGATGTGGCTAGAGATGACGAAAATCAGTATTTTGTTGTAACAGGTACGTCCTGTTCCTGTTCCAAGTCCATACCTGTTACAGATACCTGTGACAAAATACTTTTTCCAGCTTGGAGGCTAGAGTCGTTGAAATCGTGACTAAACGGTGGTTTCGAGTATCGCAGCCCGCGGCTTGTTGATTATAATTATTTATGTCATCAAAACAGTACCTATTCCGTGCAAATTCGAAAAAAGTAAATGAACGAATTAGCTCACATTTTTACAAATTTCGTTTTTAAGCTTATAAATTTCCTTTATATTTAAAACGGCCTTGGTATTTTTGTCATAAAAACTGGCTTTGTAAAAAACAGTTTAAAATCTTTTTTTGTGCTAAATATTATAAGATTCACCTATTAAAACTATCAAATCTAAAATATGTTAATATTTTCGCCTGATTTGAGAATAATTTAATTCGTAGATTTCTTATTTCTAATTACGATATCGTTCCTTTTGTAAGAAAAATACTAGTCATATAGAAATACTGGTTTAGCGGAGCAGGAGCAGAATAGAATAAAATACCTGTGACAAGCGTTTCAGTCACAGCGAATATACTTGCTAATGTACTACAGTAGTAATGCAGTTGTTATAATTCAGTTTAATTTATTTCGTTGTTTAAAAAATGAGTGTGTTAAAGAAAGACACATAGAAGCAGATCGATTCAACTGTTAATAAAATATTATGGGAGGGGCTTTTTCCACGCTGCCGCCCAACGGCCCGCCGTGAAAAGCCGAAGCCCGAAGAGCTTTTTTGTTCGATGGATGATGTGTTGTTGCGTACCTTGCGTACCTAAATATCTGCGCCTCATGGGATCGCGGCAAGCTGGTAAAAATACTAGGTGTAGGAACGGTAACCGATATGTTTAAGATCCCATACCTGTGACAAGCTGTTTTTTAGCTCGTACCTGTGACAAAATACCTGTGAAGAGTATTTCTTATCAACTCTAGATGTGGCCAGTGAAAGTAAAATTAGCACTGCCTGCTGGTAAAGGAACGAAAATAATGACATGTGGGACATGACATGACAAATTTTTGTCATCGAGTCATCCTGTAATCACTGTCGTCAGTGTCATAAGTCAGATTTTTGTTTCTTTTTATGTCCATTCTTTTCATATTTATGGTTTTTATTTAATCATTAAACAAATACAAGGAGACAATGATGAAAAACTTTTAGTAACTTGAAGTGTGTAGTGCTTTTATTTTTGAGTTAAAGGTAATATTTATATTGATGTTAAATTGCCTGTCTCCTTCCCTCTTGTTCTAATTTAGTAATAAATATTTGTCGTTTAAAAACTATCCATTTCCATCATTCCTAAGGTTTTTCTAAAATCACCTTCAGAGTAGTATTCTGTTTTTTTTCAGGTATACCTGAATTTATTGACTTAATTGTGTTTGTAAAAATAGAGTACAAACGAGTTTTTCGAAAAAACTGAGTCTAGTAGGTACCTTTTATGTTGGTTTTAAAAAATAAAGTTTCTTGTAAAGAATTATACTCCTCACGAAATTTGATGAATTTGAAATATATATTTGAAACATTACCTTTTTTTGAAAATTCCAACACAAAGAAGGTTGCACTTAACTTGTTTTTGAAATATTAATAAAAACATTTTTCACCAAATATGACTTATGAAATACCTAAAGATTGAGTATATGATTCTTTATAATACAAAAATGTATTATTTCCAACTAAAATTAACTAACTAATATGTTAGATATTTTAAAGCGTTGACCATCTTTGGTAGCCACATAACACATTCACAGAGTGATAAATAAACTGAACTGAGAATTCATGTGTTGGGATGCCACGTTGTTAAGGTTATTTTTAATATCTATATAAATTATGTAAGAAAAACGGAATAAAACTTTGGTAGTTATTTACACTATTGCCTATTTTGATGATATTTTTGAATATAGGTGGATTTTGGGATCCTGATCATGGATCCAAAGTCAATATTTTTCAGTCACATTTATTTTTTCAGTTATTGCTTCTCAAAGTTCATAAACATCCTAAGCCCAGTTTACTTTTATCTTTATTCTTATTTATGGAAATGCGCTGTTTGTGCATGAAACTACTACAAACAATTATAAAAAGACGTAAAATAAACACTCTTTTTGTTTTCTTGCCTTTTTTTATCTAAAAAATTCGGGAACATTCAAAAAGCAGCTGTACTTTATATTTTTTGGACTAGTAACTTTTCCTTCATGTTGACATCTTGACATTATGAAAAACTGTGGAGATACAATTTAAAAAAAAACATGAATACAGACAAATTAATTATAGAGAGATAGGGCGATCGACCCGAGCAGGGCACGAATTAGATTGGTACGCCAGGTTAGGTACCACAGGCATCATCTTTAAACTCCTAACAGAAAAGGTGAACAACAGAGAATTGCTTCATTGATGGAAATCTAACATTGGGCATCAAACCCCTATGTCAGTTCACCTTGTGCTTCCGTGCTCCTGCTGGTACTGACCTTATGTGTGTAACAAAATATAGATATTTAATTTGGATTTGTACCTATCAGCTACTGTAATTTGTATCAATTTATATGTTTTCTTTAGTGATGCAGCTCAATGTTTTTTCATGATGTCAAGATGCCAACATGAAGTAAAAGTTAGACCAAAGAGTATGAAGTATGGTTGTTTTTGAGTGCAATGTTTTAATTCTTTAGATAAAATAAGGAAAGAAAATCAAGAAGAGTTTTGTTATATCTTTTATAATTGTTTGTAGTAGTTTTATACAGAACTAGTAAATTTTTATAAAAAAACAATAAAGATTGGTGAGAACATTGGTACTGCTGATGGGGGCTTTTATTCCCTCTTTTAAAAGGTTTTGATAAAGGTCTGGGTGTGGAAGTTTATTGATGGGACACTTGAGGAAAATGTGGTTTATGTCTTCTATTTGTCCACAGTCACAGTGCAGGCTGAATATATTCATGTTATTAAACAAAATGCTTTTACATATGTCAAATATAAAAATCTACACAATACTTAAAACTAAATAAGGCAGAAGAAGGATTACAATCTAAAATAATTTTTTTTAATGTATAAAATATGTTATAAAATTCCTGTTTATATCACAAAGCCTTCATCCAAAAATTCCTGTACACTATAGAAAGCTTGGCCAGATAGATAGTTTTTGATTAAAGTTGTAAACTGTTTTTCATTTTTGTTTCTTATATGTAGTGGTAGTTTATTAAATAATTTTGGTCCCAGTTAGACCGAACTAATATAAGATTTTTGAAGTCTTAAATATTCTATACTGATATCATTTTTACATCTAGTATTATAGTCATGACGTTCACTACAAAGGCTATACAAGTCAAAGTTTCGTTTAACATATACAAGACATCCCAAAAATAAACAATGACGGCAATGTAAAAATTTTATGTTTAATGAATGTCTGTAATCTGCGCAGTATTGTAAACCCTCTATTATGCAAACAGCCCTTCTCTGGATTCTGAAAACTCTATTTGCTTGTGAAGTATGACCCCATGCAAGAATGGCATAGTTACAATGACATAGATGTTCTAGTCGGCCTCAAATACAAGTTTGGAATCAAAATATACACCCAACAATCTTACATGATCTACTTTTGAAACATTTTGGGGCACCTCTCTCAAACTAAAAATGATTTGGTCTGTTTTATCAATATTTAAAAAAACCAAAATGAATATTTGTAAAAAGATTATTTATTTCAAAATATTCACAAATTTGTTATTTTAATAGATACTCAAAGACCTTCAATATAACAGAAATTGTATATTTCTAAATATTTGTAGGAGGTGGTTGTACATTTTTTTACTTTTATATAAATTTGAATGTTTTACTAAGGTTGTTCTGAGGATAGGAATGGGAGGTTCAAATTCTGTCTAGTATTAAAGGTCCTTTCAGTTATTAAATGTCCATGATTTTTATGTATAAGAGATACAGATTCAAATATTAAAAGGCAAGTAAGTGTTAAAATTTTATATTTCACAAAAAGTGGTTTGCAATTGTCTCGGGCCCCAGCTTTGCACATGTAACGAACATGAATTTACAAATGCAAAGTAAGCTATTCTTGCTGCGGTAATGCCAAGCTCATTTGAAACAATAGGAAAGGTATAACTGCCTCTTGCAACTTTTTCATTTAGATTGTTTGACTTTGAGGTAAAGATTATCAAAGTTAAACTTAAAGTTAAAATTTTAGTTTTTGAAACTTTAAAACTAAGGTGCTTCGCATCACACATTTCGTAATTAAGATCTAATCTCTTTTTTCTTTTAACAGGTCTTCATTTTTATTTTGCCAGACAATGGTAGTGGGGTCCGCAAACAATGTAAAAGTTTTATTTATGTTAAGATCTGTTAAGTCATTAAGGTATAATAGAAATAAAATGGGACCCAAAACAGATCTTTGTGGCACCCCAAAAGAAATTGTTGTTGAACTAGACATCTTTTCTCCGTAGCTAACTAATTGATTCGGATTTGTTAAATATGACTTCAACCAGTTGTTGCAGTTACCCTGGAATCCATAATGCTTTAACTTTTTTAGGAGAACTTGAAGCAAAAAATTCAGAATGAAATATTCACATAAAATTCACAACTTTACACAAAAGTAAGAAAAGCTACAGTTTGTTGATTTCCTTTTTTTCCCTTGAAATATTCTCTGAGGTTTTGACAAATTGTTGAAGGACCTCCCTATAAAACAGTCTCTATTGTAAGTCTGATTACCTCTGAAAATTGGAGAGTCTTGTTCTTTCTTTGTTCATGCGTATCGATTTCTTATCCATTCTCTTGATCTAACATTATGCACATGGTTGTCTTTTGTTTGTATCAGCCTAATGTTGGTTTTGAAAATCAAATTGCCGATGATCAAACTGGAATGTAGATTGAATAAATTTCACTATTTATTATTTTTTCCAATACTTGAAAATATATTGAGTATAGAAATAGGTCTGTTATTCATATCCTCTTTATTTTCTTTTTTTGTATTGGTACTACTTTAGCTATTTTGAGCTCCTCTGGATATTTACCATTGTTTAGGATATTGTTTTTTAATTTGTACAATCGTACCACTAATAATATCAAAGAGTGATATTATGTCCTTCTTGGATACATTGTCGAAACTTGGAGCGCAGTTATTGCAGGAGGTTTAATTATAAGGTATAGAAATTTTAAAACATTTATTAATTAAAGTTTGATTGTTTGCAAATTTGCTGTATTACAGTTAGAAATTTCAATAGTAATTCTTTTGGTA
Source organism: Kuschelorhynchus macadamiae (assembly GCA_030620095.1). Lineage (NCBI taxonomy): Eukaryota > Metazoa > Arthropoda > Insecta > Coleoptera > Curculionidae > Kuschelorhynchus > Kuschelorhynchus macadamiae. The sequence goes on from JAUTXW010002807.1 coordinate 462,873, forward strand.
CCTTTAATAAGAGTTCTGTTAATATGATTTCATTTAAGTTCATGGATTTCTTTTGCAATTTTTATCTGAGAATATTTACTTATATTTTCTGGACTGGCGTTTGATTGATTTCATTGTATATATCTGGAATCTGGGTTTGGTTTTTTTTTGTTGTTTTTTTTTTTGACATTTTTTGAGTTATCTTCAGCCAGTTTATTAAGGTTTGTGTTTTGACTTTGAATGGCTATAACATTCAAATGCTCCTCCTCCTTCGTCATCCATTTTAAATAAATTGAATAAAAATATAAATAAGACTATCCAATAAGAGTATGATTTAACTTAAAAAAAGAAAGACAGTTAGTATTTTATCTCACCAACTGCTGCTAATTTAGAGGTTATTGCACTGAACCCACCCCAAAACGAAGAACCTAACCCTAACCTTACTTTATCGACAAAAAATGACATTGACGATGCGGCAAATAAACATACAGAAATTGAGTGGAAAACTATTGGAAGGAAGGGCAAAGTGATAAATAAATCATCAACAACTTCAAAGACTACTAATAAAATGCTAGAAAATCCCAGTCCCAGTTATAGGTACAAATGAGCTCTCGGATCTTGTCAGACCGGCACAGAAAGTTTCCTGGCTTTTTTTATCAGGTCTAGCACCTGATACTTCTGCTGATAATATAATAACATTTCTCAAAGCTAAAAATCTCTATGAAGGAGTAATATACGAAAAAATGAAAACTAAAAGAGACAGGTACAGAAGCTCATTCAAAGTGCAAGTTTTTCAACTGAAAAAGGGTCAAATAATGACAGACAATCTATGGCCAAGAGGCATAGTCATCAACCATTTTCTGAATCTCCAACGCCAGGTAAAACAGTCCATGGTTCCAAACATCTAAAACTTTGTTACATCAACGTAAGATCATTAAGGCATAAAGTCCCTCTTTTGGAAGCTGCAATGGCAAATGAGGAATATGATATTCTTTGCATCACAGAACATTGGCTAACAGTTGAGGAAGTGAATGCATATGTCCAGGGGTACCATCTAGTTGGATTCTCTTGTAAAAGCCATTTTGTAGGAGGAGGTACAGCAATCTTCATTAGGGATATTTTTATATTTAATGTTGTAAACGCTAATATAACAATTATTGAAAAAGATTTTGAATGTACCTGTATTTTTATAAAGGACCTTAATTTGTATATTTTAGCTATTTATAGATCTTCTTCAGGTCTCTTTGACACTTTTTTGTTGAAGATCGCAAATACTCTTAATATTCTATTACCTGGTAAAGCCGTTGTAATTGCTAGAGATTTCAACATTCAATTTAATTCAACCAATGAAGATACAGTCACATTAGACACTCTGAAGAGTTTTAACCTGGACCAAACTATAAAAGAGTCCACAAGAAATAACCCTTGCCTTGATAATATCTTGGTGTGTGAGGAAACTGAGGTTTCGACTTCTCAGGTTATCGAATTTAATATTTCTGATCATAAAGGTCAGGTGGTTGAGCTGGGAGTTTCACTACCCAGGCCTAAAAATCTGACTCGGGAAAAGATTTGTAGACCCATTACACAGCATGGCCGGTATCAGTTTTATAATATGATTGAAAATACATTGTTTAATTTTATTAACACCAATGACAGTGATATAAAAAGTAAATTCTATAGGTTGATGAGTATTCTGGGACAGGGATTTTTGCTCGCCTTTCCAGTAAAAAAATATGCTGTTCACCCATATCAAACACACAGCATAAGTTGGTTTAGCAATGAGCTCAGAGAAATTAGAGATCGATTGGATTTTCTTAGGTTACTCAGTCAGCAGTATAATAATGAGGGGTTTACCGAGGCTTATAAAAACTATAGACTCTTACACAAAAATACTATTTGTGAATCAAAAATTAGGGCTAATGAAAGAATTATTAGCTCATCGAATAATGCCCCAAAATATATGTGGAAAATAATTAATAGGCACAGACAATTACTAAAAAATAAACTCAAACTCAAAATGCTTTATTGTCTTAAGGAAATCTCGTTGACAAAGCTGTACAGAAAAACAATATTGAAACATGATATCAGGTGGAACTAAATAATGTATCAAATGGATAATAATTTACCAAAATAAAAATATATAAAATATTCAGTTAGTCTTATTATTAAAACAACATATACCTAACAAGGTGTCACACAAATCATTACAGCTTCTGTTATTCAAATTGCAGCGAATTGGTTTTTCTGGAACCTACCTGCAATGGATAGAATCGTACTTATTCAATCGTCATCAGCGAGTTAGCGTATGTGGTTCAATTTCTAGAGAGGTTGTTGTGACATCTGGTGTCCCACAGGGCTCTCATATTGGTCCAATTCTCTTTCTACTATTTATAAATGATATAGTATCATGCTTTAAAGTGTCTTCTAAGTGTCTCTTATATGCAGACGATTTAAAATTCTTTTCACCAGTTTCCTCTGAATCTAATCCACTGCAATCGGACTTGGAAAAGCTTATCATATGGTGCAACATTAACCATCTTCTTCTTAATGTCTCTAAATGTAAAGTGCTCCGTTTTCATAAACGCCTTAAACCCATACTCTCCTCCTACTTCATAGATAACGTGAGTCTTGAAGTTGTTAGTTCCTTTACATACCTGGGCGTTATTTTTGATGAGAATTTAACTTTTGGTCTGCACATTGATAGTATTGTGCTGAAGGGTTTCAGGCTGTTGGGCTTTATAAAGCGGCAAACAAAACATGTCACAGATACTAAAGCAATTGGATGTCTTTATAACTCACTTGTTCGCAGCGTTCTGGAGTATTGTTCTACAGTTTGGAGTCCATCGTATCAGTGCCATATCGATAAAATCGAAAAAGTCCAAAATAGATTTGCCAAATACCTTTTGTATAAGTTTAATTTTCTGTACCAGGGTTTATCATATAATACCAGGGCTCTTCTGTGTGGCCTTCAAACACTTGAGTTTCGAAGAAAGAAGGCACTTCTAGTTTTTCTTCACAAACTGCTCAGTGGAGATATTGATTGTCCGATGTTGCTTGAGTCGGTCGCATTTCTGGTTCCTATTAGGAGAACAAGGCAATCTCAACTCTTTTTTGAAGGGTACCATCGTACAAATTATGGGCTTAGCGCATTTGTCGATCGACTGGTACGCAATTACAATCGTCACTTCCCTGATTATGACAGTTTCAGTTTAAGCACTTTACAGCTTAAAAGGCGGTTAAACGAATTGCTTTTATGATTGTTTTATATCTATGTATACTTTGTATCTATTTTTATTCACTTGTATTTTAATTATTTATGTATTGTGTTGCTTTTTTGACTAACTATTGTGTGTTCTTTTTTTTTTCTTTATTTCTATTCGACATGCCTCTTAAGGCTATTTTACTTTTTACTTTATCTATTTGACCTTGCATGCGAATTCGTACCATTTGGAATGTTTAACATTCTGTAGTGTACGTTTCAGAAGGGCCTCTTGTCCGATGCGTGCATCGGCTACGTCCTTACAATACGGAAGAAGAAAAAAAAAAAATCTCTCTGTAAAGAAATCATGAATTCGATAATAGGCTGCCACACAAAGAAGTTTTTTAACCTCCTTTCTAAACTTCACCAAAGATGGTATCAATCTAAGGTGTTGGGGTAAGTGGTTAAACAATTTCTTACCATTATAAATGATTGAGCTTGTTATAGGAGAGTTAGAGGGGATAGGTAGTAAAAGCAAATCAGGGTCTCTAAAGTTATAGAGTGCCACGGAGTAAAATCAGCCATCGCCGATAATTGACATAACGTCAATGTCAACAGAACCAAAACATGAAAGACGTGGTTCAGATCGCGATATTGAAAAATGAGGAAAACAATCAAACATCAACAAATAATCGGCGAGCAATCATTTACGGAAGAAAATGCTTGGACATTGGTGACCGATAAACGTAAGAAAACAGCCAAAGACAGTGAGGACTCGACTCACACACAGAAGAAAGAAGATGGTAGGGCACATCAAGCCGAAATCGTCCCCCTCCTACCAGAGGAACTGGTGTGGTTGATCCTGAGCTTAAGGTTGCCGATAAACCGGCTGGGGACCTAGCTTGGCTATTTGTTTCGGGTTTTCATCCATCGGTAGAAGCAGCAAATGTCTTGAACTACCTAAAAAATCAAGGCATTACAGCAAAATGCATCTGTGATAAAATGCATACCAAAAAGGAACATCAGAAAAGTTCTTTTAGGCTTGGAGTTGCAGTTGATGAAGTAGATAAAATCAGTGATCTATGTGGCCAGTAGGAATAGTGATCAACCATTTTATAAATCTTCAGGGCCATCGCCACCACAAACCAGGCCATGGCATCAGACGGCCTCCCCAATAAAAGTGCCATCGGGGAGAAACTGTTCTAATGGAACTATCGAACATGATGTTACATTCGGTTTTTTTTTTTTTTTTTTTTTTTAAACATTTTTAAACATTTAAACATTTTGGAAGGACGTAGCCGATGCACGCATCGGACAAGTGGTCCTTCTGAAACGTACACTACAGAATGCTAAACATTCTAAATGGTACGGATTCGTAAACAAGGTCAAAATAAAAAAGTCAAAATCGAGAGACCCAATAAAAACAGTAACTACATCAAACATTTAAAATAGAGAAAAAAAATTGATACACAAATACACATTTACAGACACAAAAAAAAAAATACAAAGGAATACATAAATCCATATGAATACGAAGTGTAAAAAACCTCACAAAAGCAATCCATTTAGCTGCCTTTTTAGCTGCAAAGTGCTAAGTCTAAAGATGTCATATTCTGCGAAATGACGATTGTAATTACACACTAGTCGGTCAATAAATGCGCCAGACCCATAATTTGTACGGTGGTATCTTTCAAAGAATAGCTGAGGTTGTCTTGTTCTCCTAATAGGTACTAAAAATGAGACCGACCCCAACAATATTTCACAATCAATGTTTCCATTTATTAGCTTGTGTAGAAAAACAAGAAGTGCCTTACGTCTCCGAAACTCAAGGGTTTGAAGGCCGCATAGAAGAGCTGTAGTGTTATACGATAGAGGAAAATTAAATTTATATAAGAGGTATTTCGCAAATCTATTTTGTACTTTTTCAACTCTATCGTTATGGCACTGGTATGATGGACTCCATATTGTTGAACAATACTCCAAAACACTCCGTACCAGTAAGTAATACAGACAGACAATTGCTTTGGTGTCCGTCACATGCCTTGTATTCCTTTTTATAAAGCCCAACAATCTAAAACCCTTGAGTACAATGCTGTCAATATGCAGATTAAATGTTAGTTTGTCATCAAAAATAACACCTAGGTCAGTGTAAGAACTAACAACCTCTAGTGTTACATCATTTATGAAGTAGGAGGAGAGAACAGGATTAATGCGTTTATGAAAATGGAGCACTTTACACTTGGATATGTTAAGATGGAGATAATTAGTGCTGCACCAGTTGACGAGCCTTCCAATGTCAGATTGCAGTGCATTTGAGTCAGTGTAAACGGGAGCAAAAAATTTTAACTCGTCTGCATACAAAAGACACTTGGACGCTGTAAAGCAAGATACTATGTCATTTATAAAAAGTAGAAAGAGCACTGGACCAATATGTGAACCCTGTGGGACACCCGATGTCACAATAACCTCCCTAGAAACTGAACCACAAATGTTGACCTGTTGTCGATGATTAAACAAATAAGATCTGATCCACTCCAAATAACTTCCAGAAAGACCAATTTGCTGCAATTTTAATAATAAAAGCTGATGACAAACACTATCAAAAGCCTTGGATATGTCCGTGTAAACAGCATCAATCTGTTGGCCAGCTTCGACAGATGTAATTAAGTAATTTTGGAACATCGCAAGATTTGTAGTAGTTGAGCGACCGCGATAAAAACCATGTTGCATACTCGTAATGTAGTGTTTCAAAGATTCAAATAAATGATCAGTGCCTCAAACAGCTATGGGATATGTGAAAGCAAAGAGATACCTCTGTAGTTCTTTATATCGCTTTTATCACCGGATTTAAAGATCGACATCATTGTAGAAAATTTCCAAATATCAGGAAATGAACCTAGATTAAAAGATCTTTGAAAAATTACACATAGCGGTTGAGACAACGACTGACAGCACCTTTTCAAAAAGATAGTGGGAATTCCGTCAGGACCAGCCCTCTTAGAAACATCAAGGCCATCTATTTTAGTGCAGATTTCTGCCTCTGTAAAATAATGTGTCGCTAGTAGTTTCCCTGAAGAACTTACGGGACTGATCTGACTAAAATCTAAAATTTCACGGTGTGAATAGCAGGACTGAAAATGGGCTGCAAAGGCATTAGCGATGTGATTTGAGCCCATAATTTCTTCACCGTCATAATTCATAACACTAGGCATACCAGAGTCTCTTCTTAAGTTACGAACAAATGACCAAAAGTGCTTGATATTTTCCGGAATAAGTAATTCAGTTTGCGTGACATATGTAAGATAGCACATGTCAGTTCGAAACTTTACTTCACGTCGTATGTCCGAATAGGCCAGATAGTCAGCTTGTTGTTCAGTCCTTTTATACCTCTTATGTAGGCGATTCTTTTGTCCAATAAGCCTTCTCAATGGGAGGTCAAACCATTTTGGGTACTTGCAGTCAACCATGGTTTTCTTGGGAACATGAATATCGATTCCCCGAAACAAAACCTCATAGAAAGTTTCAACGATCCTGTTGATGTCAGGAGGTGATAAGAAAGACCAATCCGATTGCTTATAAAAAAGATTGAGTTCATGGAAATTCTCTTGATGAAATTGATATACACTTACTTGATTGTAACTTTTTATTGGAGGCACATATTCAATTTTATACATCAATTCAATCGCAGGATGGTAAGGGTCAATATTTACTAGGGGTAAATTAGGAGATGAAATGCAAACATTAACAAAGTCATCAGCAAAAATCAAGTCTAAAGTTCTACCCATGTGATTGCATAAAGAATTAATTTGTTGCAATTCTAGAAAGTTCATTGACACAATAAGAGTTTCAGAGGCCAACGATGTTAAAGACCTTGGAACAAGGGTATCGTCCTCATAGATCCACTCCACTGAAGAAAGGTTAAGAAATTAAAAATGTATGACTGTCAAAAATATTTCTCAGCGACTCGCAGGTATTGCAGAATGACTGATAATACTCCAGGCTAGAATTGGGTGGGAAATATACACATCCTAGGACTATAATCAAGATGGCGTCCGAGGAGGAATTACGTTCTCGCCGCTCCGATAAAAAGTGTGTATTTTGCTCAAAGAAAGTGAAAGGGACTATAAAATGTTTATTGTGTAATAGTTTCTAGCATAGTCAGTGTTTAATAAAGTGCCCAGGTGCTAAAATCGTGGGACTCAACGAAATAAACTGTTTTGAGTGCATCGGCGAGGACAACTTGACAGGTTTGACTAGTGCCGACATTGTTAAACTTTGTCTTAAAAATAACGCATTTTTAAATAATATTGTGCTGCAGCTGCAGGAAAACAATGATCTTCTACGGGAAAAAGTTCAGTCTCTCGAGGAAAAATTGGAAACAATGCAAACTGCATCGAAAATTATAGAACAGGTTAGAATTCTTCCTCCCGCTCCCCCCGAAAAATCTAGCCCTCCTATTCTTCAAAATGAAGTTGTCAAAGGTAGTGACAAGGGTGCCAACAGTAGAAAGCAGAATAATGTAGTGGACAAGGGTGCCAACAGTAGAAAGCAGAATGACGTAGCAAGTGTCAGATCTGTTTCCGACTTCCCAGCGGATAAGAACAGGGATAGTAACAGTAAAAAACAAAACAGTGTAGCACCGGCCAGAACTGCTTCAAACTTCGCACCGAAGATAGTTGTTGAAGCCCAGGTTCATTCAAGTTCTGAATCAAACTTCTCGACTGTGATTGTAAACAAAAAAAATAAGTCAACCTCAAATTCCGTAAATAGCCAAGCCATCAAAATCGGAGAGATTTCAAAAGAAAATAGGACTCAAAACCAAATTACTCTCAGTGAGGTGAGAAATTCAGTGGATTTGGAAAACGAAACTGCAAACTCTGTAAATAAAGTTACCAAAATCGAGTTTTCAGAAGAAAGCGATTCCGAAAACCAAATTACTCTTAACAAAGTAAGAAATGCAGTGGATTTGACGATGCAACAGCCTTACCCAAACATTTCTATGGATGAAGAATGGACATCTGTGGAATACAGGTCTAGAAAACGGAAATATAATCCCAAGATTAGACCAAGCAATATTGTAGGTAATCGAAAAATTGATTCAGTTTTGAAGGGGGCAAACGCTACAAACTTTGCCTGGCTTTTCGTGTCCCGCTTAGCGGTAGATACAACCGAAAACATACTTTTGGAATATCTTAAAGAAAATGGTGTTGTTGATAGTGTATGTGAGAGGGTTAGAACAAAATCAAAGCATATGTACAGCTCGTTTAAAATTGGGGTTCCTGCTGATTTTAAAGCAGCCACCCTGAATGCAAACTTTTGGCCTGAGGGTGTTCTTGTTAATAGTTTTTTAAACCTGAGAAGCCTAATGTCCCCCGGACCAAAGCAGCTGACCAGCCTCGGTGTGGGAAGTCAGAACATGTAATTCTACATCATAACATTCAGTCAATAGGCAACTGCCTTGACCAGCTCCAGGTTTTGGTAGATGAACACAAATGCTTGGCCTTGGCCTTATCAGAGCATTGGAAGAACACAGAACAGATAAAATCATTCAATTTGATAAATTTTACATTGGCATCGTCTTTCTGTCGCCAGGACAACCTCCATGGAGGAACAGCAGTGTATGTGAGGCAGGGGATTCCATGTAAGCCAAGGAATGATCTTGTAGGGTATTCCGAGGAAAAAGTTTTGGAGTGTGCTGCGGTGGAACTTTCAATCGATGATGCCTGTATTATTATTTTATCAATTTACCGTACTCCAATGACAGATATTGAACTTTTTTTTAATAAACTTGAAAATATTTTAAATAGATTTTTAAATGATCATGTGTTGGTTTTTCTGGCTGGAGATTTTAACATTGATATAAAGCGTGATGATGGTAACTCGGCTGCTTTTTTGTCACTTTTAAGTTCCTTTAATATTTTTCCATCTATTCAGGAATACACAAGAATAAGCGGAAATTCAAAATCATGCATTGATAATATTTACACCAACTGCAGCGTGTATGTGTCCAGGATTGTACACACACATATTTCCGATCACACCTGTCAGAGGATTGCTTTTGAATTGCCCAGGTCAGTAGGAATAAACATCTTAAACCGAAGGGTTTTTAATCAGCAAGGTAGGAATCTTTTTAAGTATTTGTTATCAGAACAAGATTGGCAATTGGTATTTGAGGTTGATGAGTCTGATGTGAATGGTCAGTGGAATGCATTTATGCGGATCCTGATTCCTATTTTTAACTCCTGTTTTCCCATTAAAACGATCAGGGTACCAAAGAAAAATAATCATTTGTTTTATAAGACACCTCGTGTAATTGAATGTAAGAATGAGCTTGATCTTTTGTTGGTTTTAAGTAGAACTGATGACAGGTATAAGGAGGCTTATAGGATAGTTAAGTGCAGGTATAACACTGTTTTGCTGGAAGCTAGAAGGGATTACTATGCTAGGAGAATATTGGGCAGTGACAATAGGTCGAAGTGCTCTTGGCAGGTTGTGAGCGAGGTAACAGGTAAATCTGTGTGAAGGAATGACATTGGAATTCCTGGTACACCACAACAAATATGTAAAACTTTAAGTGATTATATGGTTAATGCAGCCCCCAAATCACTTTATAATATGCCGGGGAGAGACCATATGCAGGCAATTCCATACAACAATAACTCTTTATTTTTGGTTCCAGTCACCAACGTTGAGGTCTCTGACATCATCAGAGGTCTAAAGAATAAAAAGAGCTCGGGGGTTGATGAGATTTCGGCAAGTATCATCAGGGAGTGTAGGGAGGAACTTTTGGCTCCGCTATGTCACATCATTAATAACTCCTTCAGTATGGGTATTTTTCCCAGCAGCTTAAAACTATCTTTGGTAAAACCTTTATTTAAAAAGGGTGACCCAGCTCTCCCGAGAACTACAGACCAATAAGTATTCTGTCCACCTTCTCGAAGATTTTTGAAAAAGCAATGTGCTCTCGGCTTACGAATTTCTTCTCCAATCAGGGTCTCCTGAGTAAAAGTCAACATGGATTTTTAGCAGGAAAGTCAATAAACACCGCTGTGTATGATTTTTTGAATGTCATAGTGGGGGGATTTGAGCAGGGCCAGGTTGCTTTGGGCTCATTTTTGGACCTCTCTAAAGCTTTTGACAGTTTAGATCACTCTGTCCTCCTTCTTAAGCTTGAATGCTATGGAGTTAGGGGTCCTCCTTTGGAATGGATATGGTCATATTTGCGAGATCGTACACAGAGAGTTGTTGTTCAAAAAAATGGGCGTGACTATGTGTCCAATGATAGGTCACTGACGGTGGGGGTACCCCAGGGTAGTGTGCTTGGCCCTTTTCTTTTCGTCTGTTACATTAATGACCTGAGCTCTGACATTTCGAGAGAGACTGTCTCAGTTGTGAATTATGCTGATGACACGAACATTTTGGTGGTGGCACCTTCAGTCGATTACTTGATGGAGATCGGTAGGCATGGCCTGTCTGTGGCTGTTAGGTGGTTTGAACGGAATAATCTTTTGCTGAATCCAGATAAATCAGCCTTTGTTCTGTTTCGAACTGAGCGATCATCTGCTTGGGTTCCTGATCATGCTAATTTGTTGTCCGGAGAAGTATCCCTTTCCGATGGGGAGAAATTCTTGGGTATTTTTGTTGATTGCCATCTTGGTTGGGGAAAGGAGATTGAGTATGTAAGTGGTAAGTTAAATAGTTGCTGTTATTTACTACGAGTCCTAAAGAACTACTTGGACACAAAAACATTGCTCATGTCCTATCATGCCAATTTCGAATGACTCCTCAGATTTTGGGTTATTTTTTGGGGCAGCTGTGTTGGCATTGAAAAGGTTTTTTTGATTCAGAAGAGGGCGCTGCGTATAGTCCTGGGCATGGGCTGGCGGGAGTCGTGCAGCGGGGTTTTCCGGAAGCATGGCTTGCTCACCTTGGCTGGCCTGCATATTTTTGAGTCTTTAATCTTTCTACATATGAATAGAAGATTGTTCAATCAATATATACCTATTCATAAATATAACACCAGGTCACTTGATTTTGATTTCCCTGTGCATAGACTCACTCTCTCTGAACGCAGTCCAGCATACTCGTGCATTAAGTATTTTAATAAGCTTCCACCAAATTTGAAGGCAATGTTGGGTACGTCGTGCTTTCGGAGAGCTGTCCGACAGTGTATTCTTGGTGCCGAGCCCTATACAGTTGCCGAGTTCCTGTCATCCTGATTGTGATTGACTCATTGTTCTTTGCACTTGGCCTTTAATGTGTTTTATTATTTTAATCTGTAATGTATTATTAGATTTTAATTTGTAATATATTGTTAGATTTTAATTTGTAATGTATTTTTATATTTTAATATGTGATGTTAATTTTATAATATTTAACTCTAGTGCCTAATTTTTAAAGAGCATTTTGCTTTTATATACACTCTTAGTTATAAGATTTATCAGGACGCCATTTATTTAAACACACAATTCGATGTATTTTTATAAATATAGAGATTTTTGACTTTTGACTTTGACTTTGACTAATTTTGTGTCGCCAGCCTTCACCTGAACCCAAACATCGTCAAACTCTAGATGAATAGGAGTAATATTCAAGGATGCCTGAAAACAACAAGAAACTGCAATCAACAGGCCTCCGCCGCGGTGGCATCCCAGTTCTTCATAACTCCTATCTTTACGGAAAACCATATATTTATGTTTAAACATTTCGTAGCTACTAATATCTCCATTAAGCCACGTCTCGGTAAGAGAAATTACTTCATAGTCGCAAGACAAAATGCTTAGAGAAATCTCGTCAGTCTTTGTGCGTATTTCCCTGACATTTTGATAAAACATGCTCAGACTACTCGCTGAGGAAACCCCAATACCACCGACTGTATCATATGTCTGAGTTACATTTTGTTCGTTGATAGCGAAAAATTCGAACCTTCATATAGTTCCTGCTGCAGAGAAGTTGGAGCATTATTCATAGTCTGAGAACGAGCACTGGGGTTGTCGTGATCAGAATTAGACGTACAAACGTGTTTCACAGACCCAACAAAGTTTGAAAAAATCATCTGCGCAAGCTCAGCTTTTTCACTGAAATTCATTATACCTCTCTCGGTTGTGACTCTGGACGGAATGTAATGGATATGTTGATAATTTTTAAAGAGAAATTGCAAATGAAAGTCGTCCTGTTGAATAATCTTGTTAAGTACTGGACGATTCATCTGAAGAGGCAGACCACAAACAAACAAACTGGTTCCATTAGAGTTTTCCAGAAGACGAAGCAAAGCCTGTGATCTGATAGTCTTCCCCCTAAGTGCATTCAATCCCCCCGCAAATAACACAACAAAATCGTCTTTAGAAAACTTCCCAACCAATTTTTCACAATCCTCAATGCGCTCTTCGAAGAGAATAGGACCCGACCGCTGACAATTAATATCATATTTATTGCCTGTGAGCCGCTTAAAGATATTTATAAAACCTTTCCTTGAACATAACAAAACAAAATTAATATCATCATTTAAAACCATAATCAAAATCGGTTGTATTTTGCAAGAAATATATTTTGGCAGGATCAACGGTAAAATCTCAGAATATTGAACACCTGGTCAACATGTCAGCAGAAAGCCACTGCGAGATATCTGCCGTTGAAGTCAAGGAAAGGAACTTGGTTCTCGTAACAGTCTACCGTTCTCCTGATGGATGCTATGATCTATTTTTAAATATTCTGGAAGGTGTGCTGAAATTTGTTAATGAAAAATATAAATTAGTTGTCGTAAATGGTGATTTTAATGTTATCTTTAAAAAGTCAAAGAAAAAAAAATATGACAACGTGTCTTTATTTTGCAAAATACCAACACTGTAAACTGTATTGACAACATTTTTACCAACTTTTCAGATACTGTGCAATTTACTACATCTGTTTTTGATCCATTGCTTTCTGAGCTATCAAGCATAAACCTGGCTGTGCAGGGACTGGACTGTGGTATTCACATAATCAGACCAATAACAGGTAGGGGGGTGTCATATATATATATATATATATATATATTTGCCTATTAAACATTAAGAGAGCCAACAAAATCCAGTGGTTTAGCTTAAAAAATATGAGAGAAACACTCAGATTTTTAATAGAACTCTTTAAAAGTCAACCTTCTGATCAACTTAAAACCAGAATTAAAGACTTTAAAAAACAGTACCGGCAGGCTTTAACTCTTCCAACAAAATAAAAACAGCATGGCAGGTAGTGGGTGAGTTTAGAGGGGTGGGGACACAATCTGTGGCAGGGCAGGGTCTCTCTTGCTCTGAATTCAATCACTATTTTGCAAATATAAGAAAATTTAACAGAGGTAAAAACCATACTGATTTTCTCGGTGAGCCACATACACAGGAAGTTTTTTGATAAAGATATATATGACATATGTCCCTCTATTCTCTTATAACATCAGGTATATTCCCATCCTGTCTTAAACAATCCAAAATAATTCCTGTCTTTAAGAAAGGTGATAAGACTATTTTACCTGTTTTTTCTAAGGTGTATGAAAGTCTACTTCGGGATCAGCTCTGTGGGTTCTTTGAAGAAGGGGGGCTTTTTGCAGATAGTCAGTATGGCTTCAGGGAGGGAAGATCGACCACATCAGTCAGTCAGATCAATTTTAATAGAAAATGTGTTTTATAGTATCACTGAATTTTTGCAGCATGACTTCACAGATTAATGTTCTTAATGTTTTCTCTGTTTTAATTGTGCTTGTGTGATATTTTAAAGAGTATAGTAATCAGTGTCTATTTTAACCATGATTGTACAGATATTTTAGTTTTAAAGTTACTTCTTAATTGTATCATTATTAATGTTTTATATATATATATATATTTTTATATATATTTTTTTTTTTGGAAAACCAGCAAATTATTAACGATGGTAAAGTTTTGTAAAAGAAATGTATAACCTGAATAAAAAATTTGAATTTGATAGTTATGCCTATCTCTTAACTGACTTTGGTGTTTATATTTTTTATAAATTAAGCACACAGTCTCTAAAATAAACAAAGAAGCTAACGTCAATATACCATGCTTGACAAATAAAGGTTTAATATATACACCCTATTTGCGGATGATGTGACCATGGCTTTGGCATAAAGGTGAAATGTCTTTTTGTAACTTGGAACATAATTGGCAATTTAAATGATAGTACTTATATGATAATTAAATGTTGGTGTGATTCAAATCAATTACCCTTGCTCTACACATATATCGCACAGCCCTTTTCTGAAGAATAAAAACACTTTTGAAAAGTTGCATGGAGCCAAAAGTGTTTTTATTCCCCCCATAAACAAATGCCATAGCGCAAGTGCGATTCAATTAGGGAGAAGTATATGCTCCTTACAGTACTATCATTTAAATTGTCTAATGGCATAACAACTTGAAGCAACTTTGGACTTAATGTATAGACCTAGGAATTTATTTTCTGTTATATTGTCCAGTATAGCATCATCCAAACTTATGTCATCCAAGTTACACCCAAAAGAGACTATTAGTCTTCGTAAGGTTCAAGGATAATTGATTTGAATCACACCAACATTTAATTATCTTTATATCATTTTTTATATTCTCACTTAGGACCTTACTGTCCCTGTTATGCCAAAGTATGGTCACATCATCCGCAAATAGGGTGTATATGCCAGATATATTAATACCCGCAATGTCATTTATACATAACAAAAATTTTATGTATTATTGTAGATTTTATTTTTAACTGTGTGTATTAAGTTTCGTGCTCTTGTGTATAATTGTGATTTTAAGTGGTTTTGGGATTTAAATAATATATGTGTTTGGTATCATTTTACTGCTGATGAAAAACAGTACATATTTTTGAAAACGCCACGAATTTTGCATTACACATATTCAAATTATATGGGAAAATAGAACTGCATTTTTAATATTTAATTTAAAGCAGAGAAAGGATTATACTGGAAAAAAACCGATATTTTATCATTTACTGGGTTGTTGACTATTAATATGCAAATTAGATGATAAGAGTCTAGTAAAGTATCGTATTTTATTCTGATTCATTAAAATCATGTGTTAAGGGAATTCCCTTTTTTTTTGTGTTAGTCGATGTTTTTGGTGAATCCTATTGTGCTAAAAATAATTTAAACAGGTCCGGTTTCAGGGTATTTTGTTTTGTATTGGAATTTTTATTATTTATTTAAATATCACCGACCTCTCCCACTTTATTTTATTTAATTATATTTAAACTTATATATTGTACCAGGGTTGCTCATTGGGTGTTTGGTTGTACTGCTGGATTGAGTAGGTGGTATAACTTGACACTTTAAGTATCTTTATTATTTACACACACATATTTACTATCTTGCTGTTCTTTTCTTTTCTTTTTCTTTTCATATATAACATTTAATATTAATTCATTTAATTGGATAATTAATTTAACATGGAGCGCAACCTAAAATGTTGTAAACATAAGGATTTCTCAAACTTTTGCTGTGTATCCTGTATGGGCATGTTTCATCCTAGCTGCTTGGAACACTGCAAGGATGTTGTGAAACTTGGCGGTTATAGAATTTATTGTTCTAGCAGCTGTCAATCAAAGGCTGAAACTGATGAACAGCGGGAGAATAATTATATTGACGAGCTTAACAAATTGAAATCTGAAATAAACGACAAGAATAATTACATTAAGCGACTAAAAAGAGGAACACAGGATTTTGCTGATGATGTCTCTGAGGCTGAAAAAGAATTTAATGCCCAGCTAGCTGAACAACGTTGCAGAATAGCAGAACTTAATATGGAGATAGACAGTCTCAAAATTTCAAAATCTGAGCTGGATAATAAAATTAAAGAAAATGAAGAACTTATTACTCATTTACGTACTCAAATTCACGACCTCACTGACATAAACAGGCAAATGGTGACATCAATATCTGTTCTGGAAAAGGAAAACGATGTAAATTTTAAGGAAATTAAGCATCTCAAGTGGCAATTGGATGTTCACATTCCCTCATCAAGGGGAGAAGTTGGTCTTTCTCAATGTGGTAGAGTTCCAACCGCAAGCACAACGGTTTCGACCAGATTATCTGCGCCAATCGAATGCGAAGGTTCGAATTTTTCGCTATCAACGATCAAAATGTAACTCAGACATATGATACAGTCAGTGGTATTGGGGTTTCCTCAGCGAGTAGTCTGAGCATGTTTTATCAAAATGTCAGGGGACTACGCACAAAGACTGACGAGATTTCTCTAAGCATTTTGTCTTGCGACTATGAAGTAATTTCTCTTACCGAGACGTGGCTTAATGGAGATATTAGTAGCTACGAAATGTTTAAACATAAATATATGGTTTTCCGTAAAGATAGGAGTTATGAAGAACTGGGATGCCAGCGCGGCGGAGGCGTGTTGATTGCAGTTTCTTGTTGTTTTCAGGCATCCTTGATTATTACTCCTATTCATCTAGAGTTTGACGATGTTTGGGGTTCAGGTGAAGGCTGGGGACACTAAATTAGTCCTAGGATGTGTATATTTCCCACCCAATTCTAGCCTGGAGTATTATCAGTCATTCTGCAATACCTGCGAGTCGCTGAGAAATAGTTTTGACAGTCATACATTTTTAATTTCTGGGGATTTTAACCTTTCTTCAGTGGAATGGATCTATGAGGACGATACCCTTGTTCCAAGGTCTTTAACATCGTTGGCCTCTGAAACTCTTATTGTGTCAATGAACTTTCTAGAATTGCAACAAATTAATTCTTTTTGCAATCACATGGGTAGAACTTTAGACTTGATTTTTGCTGATGACTTTGTTAATGTTCGCATTTCATCTCCTGATTTACCCCTAGTAAATATTGACCCTTACCATCCTGCGATTGAATTGATGTATAAAATTGAATATGTTCCTCCAATAAAAAGTTACAATCAAGTGAGTGTATATCAGTTTCATCGGGCAAATTTCCATGAACTCAATCTTTTTTATAAGCAATCGGATTGGTCTTTCTTATCATCTCCTGACATCAATGGGATCGTTGAAACCTTCTATGAGGTTTTGCTTCGGGGACTCGATATTCATGTTCCCAAGAAAACCATGGTTGACTGCAAGTACCAAAAATGGTTTGACCTCCCATTGAGAAGGCTTATTGGACAAAAGAATCGCCTATATAAGAGGTATAAAAGGACTGAACAACAAGCTGGCTATCTGGCCTATTCGGACATACGATGTGAAGTAAAGTTTCGAACTGACATGTGCTATCTTACATATGTCACGCAAACTGAATTACTTATTCCGGAAAATATCAAGCACTTTTGGTCATTTGTTCGTAACTTGAGAAGAGACTCTGGTATGCCTAGTGTTATGAATTATGACGGTGAAGAAATTATGGGTTCAAATCACATCGCTAATGCCTTTGCAGCCCATTTTCAGTCCTGCTATTCACACCATGAAATTTTAGATTTTAGTCAGATCAGTCCCGTAAGTTCTTCAGGGAAACTACTAGAAACATATTATTTTACAGAGGTAGAAATCTGCACTAAAATAGATGGCCTTGATGTTTCTAAGAGGGCTGGTCCTGACGGAATTCCCACTATCTTTTTGAAAAGGTGCTGTCAGTCGTTGTCTCAACCGCTATGTGTAGTTTTTCAAAGATCTTCTAATCTAGGTTCATTTCCTGATATTTGGAAATTTTCTACATTGATGCCGATCTTTAAATCCGGTGATAAAAGCGATATAAAGAACTACAGAGGTATCTGTTTGCTTTCGCATATCCCAAAGCTGTTTGAGGCAATTATCACTGATCATTTATTTGAGTCTTTGAAACACTACATTACGAGTATGCAACATGGTTTTTATCGCGGTCGCTCAACTACTACAAATCTTGCGATGTTCCAAAATTACTTAATTACATCTGTCGAAGCTGGCCAACAGATTGATGCTGTTTACACAGACATATCCAAGGTTTTTGATAGTGTTTGTCATCAGCTTTTATTATTAAAATTGCAGCAAATTGGTCTTCCTGGAAGTTATTTGGAGTGGATCAGATCTTATTTGTTTAATCGTCGACAACAGGTCAACATTTGTGGTTCAGTTTCTAGGGAGGTTATTGTGACATCGGGTGTCCCACAGGGTTCACATATTGGTCCAGTGCTCTTTCTACTTTTTATAAATGACATAGTATCTTGCTTTAGAGCGTCCAAATGTCTTTTGTATGCAGACGATTTAAAATTTTTTGCTCCCGTTTACACTGACTCAAATGCACTGCAATCTGACATTGGAAGGCTCGTCAACTGGTGCAGCACTAATTATCTCCATCTTAACATATCCAAGTGTAAAGTGCTCCATTTTCATAAACGCATTAATCCTGTTCTCTCCTCCTATTTCATAAATGATGTAACACTAGAGGTTGTTAGTTCTTACACTGACCTAGGTGTTATTTTTGATGACAAACTAACATTTAATCTGCATATTGACAGCATTGTACTCAAGGGTTTTAGATTGTTGGGCTTTATAAAAAGGAATACAAGGCATGTGACGGACACCAAAGCAATTGTCTGTCTGTATTACTTACTGGTACGGAGTGTTTTGGAGTATTGTTCAACAATATGGAGTCCATCATACCAGTGCCATAACGATAGAGTTGAAAAAGTACAAAATAGATTTGCGAAATACCTCTTATATAAATTTAATTTTCCTCTATCGTATAACACTAGAGCTCTTCTATGCGGCCTTCAAACCCTTGAGTTTCGGAGACGTAAGGCACTTCTTGTTTTTCTACACAAGCTAATAAATGGAGACATTGATTGTGAAATATTGTTGGGGTCGGTCTCATTTTTAGTACCTATTAGGAGAACAAGACAACCTCAGCTATTCTTTGAAAGATACCACCGTACAAATTATAGGTCTGGCGCATTTATTGACCGACTAGTGTGTAATTACAATCGCCATTTCGCAGAATATGACATCTTTAGACTTAGCACTTTGCAGCTAAAAAGGCAGCTAAATGGATTGCTTTTGTGAGGTTTTTTACACTTCGTATTCATATGGATTTATGTATTCCTTTGTAATTTTTTTTTTGTCTGTAAATGTGTATTTGTGTATCAATTTTTTTTCTCTATTTTAAATGTTTGATGTAGTCACTGTTTTTATTTGGTCTCTCGATTTTGACTTTTTTATTTTGACCTTGTTTACGAATCCGTAACATTTAGAATGTTTAGCATTCTGTAGTGTACGTTTCAGAAGGACCACTTGTCCGATGCATGCATCGGCTACGTCTTTCCTTCCAAAAAAAAAAAAAAAAAAAACCAAATGGGTCCTAAGACTGATCTTTGTGGTACCCCAAACTCCAATTCTTGATGCCCTGATACACGTCCCCCAAAAGAAACACACTGTATTCTGTTTTCCAAATAAGACTTAAACCATTTCAACGGTGTCCCCCTAAAACCATACATTTCAAGTTTTCGCAGCAGTATTCTATGGTTCACGCCTTTGACAAATCAGAGAAGACCGCTGCGGCAACCTCCTTCTCATTCAGTCTTACATAAAGATTTTCCAAGAATGAAAATATGGCATCACTTGTACTTTTTCCTTGTTGAAATCCAAACTGTTCCGATTTTAGAACACTATTCAAATTCAAACTTACTATACTATACTTGGTTAAGAATGCAACCATTCGGACTTTTACCAGTTTTTCTATTATTTTAGACAATATTGGCAGCAGCGATATTGGTCTGTAATTCGATGCTAGGTCCTCTTCTCCCCCCTTAAATATTGGAATGACTGTCGCCATTTTCAGACAATCTGGAAACACCCCCTTACAAAATAAATCATTAATACAGTCTGACAGCACATACAATATGGTATCCAAAAGTTCAAGGAATATTCTTATTGATATATTGCCCCACCCTGGAGCTCCATATCTTTTAATATCCAAAAAGATTTTTTTCAGTTCATAAATGTCTGTTGACAAAAAGAAAGATGAGTCATATTGAACAGGTACATTTTTTAAGAATTCAGAATAACTGATACTTGAGGACAATCTGTTCTTCAAAGTAGCAGCAATGGAGCAAAAAAAACTGTTCATTTCATCTGTTGAGAGGTTTGAATCTGAAGCGCACCGTATTGTTTTCTTTTTTACTCTCAGTTCATTTACAATTTTCCAAGCTTCACTCTGCTTGTCTGCATATTCCATTCTCCTACTGTAATAAATATCCTTAGCACACTTAATCGTCTTTCTATAAATACATCTGTAATTTGAGAAAACAATACCAAAATATTCATTAGTCATAAAATATTTTCTAATGTAGCAAAGAGACCTCATATTTCTGGCTGAAACCTTCAAATCCTTCGTAATCCAAGGCTTTTCTGACTTTTTTTTAATATTTTTAATCAGAAATGATTTATTAAATATTTGACATAGTGATGTATGGAATGATTGCAAGGGATTCTCAGAATTTAGAAGAGAGCGCCAGTTTACATCATCACAAGAAAGGGAGAACTTCGGTAATTTTTCCTTGTATACAGTCTTCCCTTATATTTAGTTGTACTAGATAGCTTGAGCCTAAAATTAAAATTACATGAAACCGCATCATGATCTGATAGACCTGCTTGCAAAACATTACAGGTTAGTTTATCTTTAGGAAAATTGGAACAGATATAATCAATCAAGGTTGATGAATGAGCGGTATTTCGTGTAGGTTTGTCAATAAACATGTGTAAGTTAAATGATTCTAATACATTTCTCAAATTTATAATATTGTTATTAGTGGTGTCCAAATAGTTAATATTTAAATCTCCACACAAAATAACAAGTGCATTAATAGGTAACTGAGACAATAGAATTTCTAGCTTAAGCAAAAAATCAAAAATGTCACTCACTGGTGATCTATATAAACATAAAATATATAAATTATAAGTACTACAATGAATCATTGAAAATTCAAAACATTTTTCCTGAGTAAGATAGTCAAACTTGTCGCAATTTAAAAAGTTACAAGCATTTAAAATATCGTCTTTAACAAGGATGGATGTACCTTCGTGTGATGACTCTTTTCGACAATATTTGCTCAATAATGCATAATTTGGTATTAGAATTTGTTCATCAGGTTTTAACCAGTGTTCACAAAGAAGAACCATGTCCGGATTTTCTAAAATATCTAAGAAAATGTGAAGTTCATCCACTTTATTTCTGACTGACTGTATGTTTAAACAAACTAGGTTAAAACTATATTGTCCATTGTATTCTCTAAAAAAGTCTCATTACTCTCGTGGTCTGAGTTTGTCGAAGTATTACTAATGTTTATCAGCAATGATTTTTCAGATTCCAAATCATTATCTTGAACATCATTTACACAGGGGTTGTTTATCGGATCAGGAACATGACAACTAACTACTTGAACGGAAGGAATTACCAAGTTAATATGATTTAAAGACGTAGTTATATACGTATGTCCATAACCATGTGTCGCCTCAAAAACGTTTTTAGAAATTTCCTGTAAGTCTATTCCTGGTTTAACAATACCTTCCACTCCATATATATTTTTGTCCAAGAGAGAAGACAAACGAGAGGAGAAACTTTTAGCTGTTTCGTCTCCATACACTAACACCTTATGTTTGATTGACCTTGACCTTTCCTTCATGACTTCTGTCATCACTACAGATTTTCTCTTATCTACCATCTGATCCTTCAGAGATGATTCTGAATAGTACTTGTGATGGAAAATATCATCCTTCAGTTTTTCAGCCTCAGCTGACAGCATATGGTTTTCGGCAGTTATTACTTCAATTGATGTTATCATATCTCGATTTATTGCTCTGAGCTCTTCCATGTCGGTCCTTAGTTTATTTATTGTTTGTTCATTTTCCCTTTCTTTCATAATGCTCATTTGAGGCTCAAAGAGCTCCGTCTGGGACATAGGTTCAGTTTGTGAAAAAGCTTCTAAGTAGAATTTAATATCCGTCTGATTGTCGCTTTCATACATTCTTTTAGAATCAGTTTGGGCAGCTTTGTTTTCACCAAATGGTTTTGGGGTCTGACATTTAATTTTATTTGTCAAATCTCTAATAATTAGTTTTTTATTATGCAATTCATCTAAGAGTTGAGCCTCGTTTGCTGTTGCCTCATCAGCAAAAGAGATAGATTGCCTCTTAATTCTCTTAGTATATTTATTTTTGTCGTCTAATTCTGTCTTGAGTTCTTGAATTATTTGCCTCAATTCACTGATTGTGTTATTGTCCTGATTTGCAGCCTCTGAGCGTCCTTGTGAACACCAAATTTGGTTTCCGTGCAGCGGAGTATAATTATTTGTTCTCTCTATGCAGCTTGGGTGAAAAAATTTATAGCATTGAGTACATACAAGGTTCTTGACCTCCTTGTTGTTACAACATCCAAACTTGTTCATTTAATTTTTTTTTTCGAAATGCAGCCAAAAGACAAACAAAACACTAAAAACTGCTGATTCGTTTAGGGGAAACAGGCTATATAATATTTAAATTAAATTTTGATCAGTTTACTAAATTCTATATATATTCTATAATTAAAAATTAAAATACCGTCAATATCAGTCCTGACGAATTTAACAAATATTTTTCAAACATTGCTTTAAATCTTGTAAAAAATATTCCAGTAACTGATGTCGTCATTGGAAAATCTTAGTAGAATTGTGCTCTCCCAGAATGCTTTTGAATTTGGGGAAGTAAGTTTTAACCAAGTACGTGATGTTATAAATAACCTAACAAATAAAAATTGCTTTGATATATATACAACTTAAATGTTAAAGTAATCAAAACAATAAAAAATTTGATTATCAGTCCATTAACAAAATTAATTAACTTATGCATTAGTGAGAGTATTTTTCCTGGGGTGCTCAAACAGTTATTGTTCCTATTCATAAAAAGGGTAACCCTGATATGCCGGAAAACTATAGACCGATCTCACTTCTTCCAGTAATATCAAAAATTGTTGAGAAGTGCATGGCTATGCAACTGACTTCTTTTTTTGAAAAAAAAAGGATACTTCAACGAGGGTCAATTTGGATTTCGGAGGGACAGGAGTACAGTCTTGGGAATTTTGGATCTAGTTGCCACAGTTCAGAACAGTTTCCATGACTCAAAATGCAATACAGTTCTGTCATGTGACCTATCTAAGGCATTTGATTGCATGGACCATTCATGTACAAAAACTACATTTTTATAATATCAATCACAATAGTATTAAACTTATTAAATCTTACCTGAGTGACAGGGAGCAGGCTGTAAGAGTGGGTTGCATGTCTTCAGCATAGAGTGTGGTTAATATTGGTGTTTTACAGGGCTCAGTAATTGGCCCCAAATTATTTCTAATATATATAAATGATCTTTCCGTAAAGGATCCACCGACTAAATACACGCTATTTGCTGATGACACTACAATGTCTTGTAGTGCAGGCTCGCTGGACTTGTCAAATAGCCGAATCGCACCTTGTCCGTGAAAGGGCTGAGGAATGGTTCAAGGTCAACAGTTTGGTGCTGAAGGAAACAAAAACAACAAGTATGGTATTTTCCCTCAGAGACTTGGGAACAATTAACTCTGCACCTAGTCTGAAGTTTTTGGGGGTACATCTTGACCTAGGATTTATATGGGATCAACATATTGATTTTATGGCTGGGAATCTAGCAAAGAGTCTGTATCTTCTCCGCAATTTGAAATGGGGCGTTCCTATGGGAACCCTGGGAACAGCATACTTTGCCATCTTGCATTCTCAACTTGCATATGCCATTTTGGCTTGGGATTCATGCCCCACAGGTTAAGAGCCTCTTTAGAATACAGCCCAGGGCAGTAAGAATATTGTCTGACCTAGGTTATAGGGATGACTGTAGGAGTGCTTTCCAGGCTCTTGGTCTTCTGACGCTCCCATCTCTACATTCTTGAGAACCTAATATATATGAAAGAATATTCGACACAGTTCATCACTCACGAGGATATTCGTAATCATAATACCAGAAATAAAAAGGATCTAGTACCACAATTTCAGAGATTAAAGAGGTGTCAGAGTGGGCCGGGTTTCTGGGGTGTAAAATTTTTTTTTAACCACCTCAGTTCATATTCGAGCCCTTTGATTGTTAAAATTAAAATGACAATTAAGAATATTTAATTAAGTAATGTGTTTTATACATTTTATGAGTTTTTTATTTATAGGTTTTAAAATTGTTATTTGTTCCAATCCTAATATTTTAACTTGTGCAGTTTTCATTACAATTAATGCTATCTAAATAGTAGGCTATTTGTTTTATATATTTATTTTTCATTGACGTGTGTAAGTTGTTTGCAACATTAACATTAATAAACCATTTGAATTTGAATTGTCTGGCTGCAACACACTACCACATACCGTGGTTTATATGACACTCAATTTGGACACTTAAAACAACCATATTTCATACTTTTTGGTCAAGTAATTTTTTTTCATGTTGGCATCTTGACATCATGAAAAACCATTTAGTTACAACTTTAAAGAAAAACCAATTGATACAAATAACGGTAGCTGATAAACACAAATGAATTATGGTTATTTTATTTATTTGACAAATAATATATACATAATATATGTAGTAAATCTAAAGCAAGGGTTATGTTGTTGTTTTTTGTGTTGTGAAAATTGCTTTTGTGTGGAAAGTTTAGTACAAAAAATTTGGTTTTGAATGTGAGAACCTGGAAATTGAAAATCAGTCTCTGAGACTGTTTGCAGTAGCAAAGTATTTTTTTGCCAATGTGTTTTCGATTGGACTTTGAACCCAAACTATTTTGACGTTCCACAGGTTGTCAAATCTGTAATACACTTGCTAGCTTGCTTTAAGGTATTTGATGGTGGTTTCAGAAAAGGCCACATATACAGTGTGCCACATTCCTAATTCCAATTTACAGCTGAAGAATCCGACATTGCCAGTTGATCTGGTTACTCTAAGTTTGGAACTACTTTAAATTGTACAAGGATAATACAAAGGAACAACTATGACATCATATCGTGACTAATATAACCTTTATTAATTATAATTCACTGCATTTATAACATATTGTTTCATCAAATTATGAATTTAATTTCCCCTATGCAACATGGTTTCTTTTCGAAAAGATTAACAGGAACTAATCTCACAAGTTTCTTACAAAAAGCCTTTCAATCTATAAATTTTTGAAATCAACTAGACATTGTTTACACAAACTTTTTGAAGACTTTTGATAAGTTGGGCCATGGTCTTGTGGCTTTGAAAATGTCTAGGATGGGATTTCATACTAATCTGGTTAAATCTGGATACTGTGATGTAGTGTATTATAATTTTTTAACAGCAGAATTTAAAGATGAAATATAATTGGCACAGAATTCATGCATACATTATGTATTCTGTTTGCGGAAATTTGACCATGTTACGCCTACTTATAATGTGAACCAACACTTAAAGTTCGAACAGCGAGTCGCATTGCATTTTGCATTGTTTGTATATAGTAAATTTATGAAAAGATGTACAATTTATTGTGAATAGGTAGGCGATGTACAGTAGAAACCTGAGAGATGTGGTTAGGTATAATATGCCATATCACACCTCCGCTAAATTTAGACAATGTTTTGAATTTTTGGCGGTGGAATTGTTGAACTCTAACGTTTACCATATGTTTATTAATAGATCTAGGCAGTCATTTAGAATAGACTATAAAAGAGATTTGCTACAAACTTTGTAATGGTTATGTATGTTCTTTATTATATTTTTTATATTATACCATTATTTTTTATATTTTTATATATTTATTATGTTATACCACTATTTATACAAGACATTGTGACTACCATGGTTATAACGCCCGAGGTAGGAATGATTTTACATTGCAATTCAACAGGGCGAGAGATGGCAGTAACCATTACGGTCTAATTCTTTTTAACATTTTACCTGATAGAATCAAAGACCTCGGTCTTAGACAATTTGAATATAAGATAAAGGATATTCTAAAGAGAAATGCTTTTTACAGCACTTATGAATGTCGTTCACATAGTTTTTAGAACATTGCTTAGATTTTCTATTCATATTTACCCCTGGTAATAGATTTGTTCTATAGTTTAAATTTTTCATTTGTTTTAAACAGTTTTTCGACCTGTGGAAATACTATTGTATGTACATCATCAATATCTCTGTTTTTAGTGATTTTGATCTTGATTGTATATTTTTATGACATGAAAATACTATTTTTGTATGTGCATCATCAACAAATAAAAACAGTTATTATAGAATTAAAATTCTTAATTGAATAAATAATCTAGATATTCGAAATAAAACATATTAATAACTTTTGAACTGTATAACTTGTTCCGAATTGTTTTTGATCTATGTCAATATTTAGTACATTCTTTAATAAATATATCTAAAGTGTATGAAATAAGTGAATACAGTAGTAAAAGCCCAGGCGTGACCCCCGGAAATGCAAAATCATTTAATATCCGTGTTTGTAATTTAATGTTTTTTCTGTTTGTAATGTATTCTGGTTTTAGTGATTTATATGTTAAATGTATTGGACTTTTTAAATTTGTAAAAGTTTATTTTGTACTTTATATGACATGTGAAAATACTATTTGTATGTGCATCATCAATTATTATAAATAAATAAAAAAAAAATTGTTGTACGGGCATCATTGAAGAACGCCTATGCGAATGTCTTCATATTAAGAATGTAAGCAAAAACCATTTTAGCGTTCCTTTTTATTGATATGGAAAAAAAGAGCCAGTTTTGTTTACTTTTGTGTAAAATGCCTGGCCTTTCTCTTTGCAAGACAGTAGTTGTCAGTGTCAGTTGAATTTCGTTAACTGCATAATACCTAATGTCAGAAAAATGGTTCATTTAACAGAAATGCATAAAATAACAATTCTACAAATGATTGGTTATGGAGATAACACATGAACACAAGTGGAAGTTGCTCGCTTATTTCATGAAAAATTTCCAAATTTGCCGCATATATCCCAAGGGACAATTAGTAAAATAGAAAAGCAGTTTCGCGAGCTTGGACATGTGAGGCAGATAAAAAAAGCAGCTGCCAATTCAATAAATGATGATACTAAATTGGATATTATGCTTGAGTTTGAGGAAAACCCACATATTTCTAGTCGACAAGCCGCCGCAATGTTCGATATTAGCCATTCGTCGATTATTCGAACATTAAAAGAAAATAAAATGCATCCCTATAAAGTGATACCAACTCAGGAGCTCATGGAAGACGATTATGATAGGAGAACTTATTTTTGTGAACAAATGATGGCTATGTTAGATAACAATGTTATTCAATTAGAACATGTTTTGTTTTCGGATGAGTGCACCTTTACACTTCACGGTCATGTAAATCGTCAAAATTGCCGCTATTGGTCTAGGGAAAATCCTCACTAGATCAGCGAAGAACATACTCAATATCCTGAAAAGGTTAATGTTTGGGCAGGAATTGTTAGGGATCATATCATAGGCCCCTTTTTCATTGACGGCAATTTGAATGGCGATAATTATTTAGCACTGCTCCAAAATAATGTCGTGCCAACTTTGACAAATTTGTATCCGGATCCAGCAAACCCACAAGTTCCAGCGAATATGATATGGTTTCAGCAAGATGGAGCACCGCCCCATTACCAAATTAATGTCCGGCAGTACCTCAACGGAATATTTCCAAATCGGTGGATAGGGAGACGAGGATCGATAGAATGGCCAGCGCGATCCCCTGATCTGACGCCATTAGACTTTTTCTTATGGGGACATATTAAAAATGTTGTATACAAAACTAAACCCCTCGACTTAGCTGAGTTAAGAAGACGAATAACGCTTGCGATTAGATCGGTCACGCCTGAGATGCTAAATAATGTTAGAAGAAATTTCTATTTAAGATTAGGAATTTGCCAAGACGTTCGCGGCGAGCATATTCAACAGTTCCTAAATTAACTTTTTACTTTTGTTTATACATTATGAAGAAATAAATAATTTTATTTTTTTAATCTTAATTTTTGCAATAAATTTGAAAACACTTAATATTGCCGAAATAGTTGAAGATAGGTATAGGACATTGAACATAAAATATGTTTAGAATCTCCTAAAGAATCCAAAGATTAAATAATATCCGGGGTGTTGCATTTGAAATAAGAAAGTTGGCATTGACCACTGTTACAGGACACACCCTGTATAAAAAGTTTTTATTGGAGAAAATGAGCAACTAAAAATACCAATCGACGGGTCCAAGCGTTTTTCCGAACACGCCCCCATTTATTTATTATCGAATTTATTCCATTTGGCTGATACACACTGTATATATATATATATATATATATATATATATATATATATATATATATATATATATATATATATATATATATATATATATATATATATATATATATATATATATATATTATATATATATATATATATATATATATATATATATATATATATATATATATATATTTTTGTTTTGCCCCCAAATCTAAACTAATTAATACACGCAGCAATAAATCCAATGGTATTTGGTTGAACAATAACTTAAGAGATCTGTGGATCTGAGCAGGCAAAATCCCAATTTAGTGCAATTAAGCAACATCCATGGATAGTGCAGTCAAGTGCGGTGTGCCCCTGTTCTCTGTGCTTGGTCCTGTGCTCTTTTTGATTTATATAAACGACCTTGCCAACTATCAATTGGGGGAAACCTAATTTTGTTTGCTGAGGATACCACAAAATTCACTTCTTATCTTTCTTTGCCGATTGAAAAGCCATATATCTCTGAAACTTCCTCAAACATCGAAGATTGGTTTGTCACTAACAGACTGTGTATGAACACTGGCAAAACCCAGTCAATAAATTTCACTTTGGTTAAAGTTAAAATGATCATAGATTTTTGCCAGATTGCTCTAAGGAAAGAAAGAAAGAGAAAAAAAGAAAGAAAAATATTTATTGTGCAACCAATTACACAAAAGGCATACATTCGCATAGGCGTTCTTCCATGATGCCTGTACAACAATTTTTTTAAATTTAATTATAATAATTGATGATGCACATACAAATAGTATTTTCACATGTCATATAAAGTACAAAATAAACTTTTACAAATTTAAAAAGTCTAATACATTTAACATATAAATCACTAAAAACAGAATACATTACAAACAAAATCACTAAAAAGAGAGATATTGATGATGTACATACAATAGTATTTCCACAGGTCGAAAAACTGTTTAAAACAAATGAAAAATGTAAACTATAGAACAAATCTATTACTGGGGGTAAATATGAAAATCTAAGCAATGTTCTAAAAAAGTGTAGTAAAAAGCATTTCTCTTTAGAATATCCTTTATCTTATATACAAACTGTCTAAGGCCAAGGTCTTTGATTCTATCAGGTAAAATGTTAAAAAGAATTAGACCGTAATGGTTACTGCCATCTCTGGCCCTAGTGGTTCTGTTGAATTGCAATGTAAAATCATTCCTACCTTGGGTGTTATAACCATGGTAGTCACAATGTCTTGTATAAATGGTATATATAACATAATAAATATATAAAAATATAAAAAATAATGGTACAATATAAAAAATATAATAAAGAACATACATAAGCATTACAAAGTTTGTAGCAGATCCCTTTTATAGTCTATTCTAAATGACTGCCTAGATCTATTAATAAACATATGGTAAACGTTAGAGTTCTACAATTCCACCGCCAAAAATGCAAAACATTGTCTAAATTTAGCGGAGGTGTGATATGGTATATTATACCTAACCACATCTCTCAGGTTTCTATTGTGCATTGCCTGCCTATTCACAATAAATTGTACATCTTTTCGTAAATATACTATACACAAACAATGCAAAATGCAATGCGACTCGCTGTTCGAACTTTAAGTGTTGAATCACATTATAAGTAGGTGTAACATGGTCAAATTTCCGCAAACAGAATACATAATGTATGCACGAATTCTGTGCCAATTATATTTTATCTTTAAATTCTGCTGTTAAAAAATTATAATACACTACATCACAGTAATCCAGGTGTGAATAAATTAATGACTCGATTAATAAAAGTTTAATTTTTTCAGGTAGAATATATTTAAATGCATGTATACTTTTTAGTTTTATTTAAACATACCTCAATTTTTTTCTAACATGTGCCTCAAAGTTCAAACAGCTGTCAAAGGTAATTCCAAGGTTTCGTGCTTGGTCAACACAAGGAATATCTACAACTACACACATTATTCTACTTGCTGCCGTCCCGATGATTAGATGTAAACTCTTTTTTGCATTCAAAATAAAACCGTGACTAGTTGACCACTCAAACTCCCTATGCATTCATTTATTTATTTCACTAAGAGCCACATTTGAATCCTCCGGTGGGAACGACGCTAACAACTGTGTGTCGTCAGCATATAGCTGAGCAGAGCAAGACCGAACCTGTCTAGGCAAATCTGAAGTGTAAATACAGAACAATATAGGGCCAAGAATGCTCCCATGGAGGAGTCCGCAAATTACCACTACAGGTTCGGATCTTATTCCATCCACCACCACTATTTGTATCCAAGAATCTAAGTAACTTATAAACCAACGACACACTGACTCAGAGAAACCAACCGCAACTTGGCCAACAGTAAAGAGTGGTTGATCAAATCACAAGCTTTGCTATAGTCTAATAAAACTAGACATAATACTAAAGACTGACCCATATTTCTGGCAATATCTGACGTAACCCTGGAGAGGGTCATATATAATATAATATATATAAATTTATTTATATATATATATATTTATATATATATATATTTATATATATATATATATATATTTATATATATATAGATATGTATATATATACATATGTATATATATATATATATACATATGTATATATATACATATATATATATATATATATATATATATATATATATATATATATATATATATATATATATATATTTATATATATACATATGTATATATATACATATGTATATATATATATATATATATATATATATATATATATATATATATATATATGTATATACATATATATATATATATATATATATATATATATATATATACATATGTATATATATATATATATATATATATATATATATATATATATATATATATATATATATATATATATATATATATATATATATATATATATATATATATATATATATATATATATATATATATATATATATATATATATATATATATATATATATATATATATATATATATATATATATATATATATATATATAAATATATATATATATATATATATATAAATATATATAAATTTATATATATTATATTATATATGACCCTCTCCAGGGTTACGTCAGATATTGCCAGAAATATGGATCAGTCTTTAGTATCATGTCTAGTTTTATTAGACTATAGCAAAGCTTGTGATTTGATCAACCACTCTTTACTGTTGGCCAAGTTGCGGTTGGTTTCTCTGAGTCAGTGTATCGTTGGTTTATAAGTTACTTAGATTCTTGGATACAAATAGTGGTGGTGGATGGAATAAGATCCGAACCTGTAGTGGTAATTTGCGGACTCCTCCATGGGAGCATTCTTGGCCCTATATTCTTCTGTATTTACACTTCAGATTTGCCTAGACAGGTTCGGTCTTGCTCTGTTCAGCTATATGCTGACGACACACAGTTGTTAGCGTCGTTCCCAACGGAGGATTCAAATGTGGCTCTTAGTGAAATAAATAAAGACCTGCATAGGGAGTTTGAGTGGTCAACTAGTCACGGTCTTATTTTGAATGCAAAAAAGAGTTTACATCTAATCATCGGGACGGCAGCAAGTAGAATAATGTGTGTAGATGTAGATATTCCTTGTGTTGACCAAGCACGAAACCTTGGAATTACCTTTGACAGCTGTTTGAACTTTGAGGCACATGTTAGAAAAAAATTGAGGTATGTTTAAATAAAACTAAAAAGTATACATGCATTTAAATATATTCTACCTGAAAAAATTAAACTTTTATTATTCGAGTCATTAATCTATTCACAACTGGATTACTGTGATGTAGTGTATTATAATTGTTTAACAGCAGAATTTAAAGAAAATATAATTGGCACAGAATTCGTGCATACATTATGTATTTTCTGTTTGCGGAAATTTGACCATGTTACGCCTACTTGTAATGTGAACCAACACTTAAAGTTCGAACAGCGAGTCGCATTGCATTTTGCATTGTTTGTGTATAGTATATTTACGAAAAGATGTACAATTTATTGCGAGTAGGCAGGCAATGCACAATAGAAACCTGAGAGATGTGGTTAGGTATAATATACCATATCACACCTCCGCTAAATTTAGACAATGTTTTGCATTTTTGGCGGTGGAATTGTAGAACTCTAACGTTTACCATATGTTTATTAATAGATCTAGGCAGTCATTTAGAATAGACTATAAAAGAGATCTGCTACAAACTTTGTAATGCTTATGTATGTTCTTTATTATATTTTTTATATTGCACCATTATTTTTTATATTTTTATATATTTATTATGTTATACCACCATTTATACAAGACATTGTGACTACCATGGTTATAACACCCGAGGTAGGAATGATTTTACATTGCAATTCAACAGGACCACTAGGGCCAGAGATGGCAGTAACCATTACGGTCTAATTCTTTTTATCATTTTACCTGATAGAATCAAAGACCTCGGTCTTAGACAGTTTGTATATAAGATAAAGGATATTCTAAAGAGAAATGCTTTTTACTACACTTTTTTAGAACATTGCTTAGATTTTCTATTCACCTATAGTTTACATTTTTCATTTGTTTTAAACAGTTTTTCGACCTGTGGAAATACTATTGTATGTACATCATCAATATCTCTCTTTTTAGTGATTTTGTTTGTAATGTATTCTGTTTTTAGTGATTTATATGTTAAATGTATTAGACTTTTTAAATTTGTAAAAGTTTATTTTGTACTTTATATGACATGTGAAAATACTATTTGTATGTGCATCATCAATTATTATAAATAAATAAAAAAAAATTGTTGTACAGGCATCATGGAAGAACGCCTATGCGAATGTATGCCTTTTGTGTAATTGGTTGCACAATAAATATTTTTCTTTCTTTTTTTCTCTTTCTTTCTTTCCTTAGAGCAATCTGGCAAAAATCTATGATCATTTTAACTTTAACCAAAGTGAAATTTATTGACTGGGTTTTGCCAGTGTTCATACACAGTCTGTTAGTGACAAACCAATCTTCGATGTTTGAGGCAGTTTCAGAGATATATGGCTTTTCAATCGGCAAAGAAAGATAAGAAGTGAATTTTGTGGTATCCTCAGCAAACAAAATTAGGTTTCCCCCAATTGAAAGTTGGTAAGGTCGTTTATATAAATCAAAAAGAGCACAGGACCAAGCACAGAGAACTGGGGCACACCGCACTTGACTGCACTATCCATGGATGTTGCTTAATTGTAACATATATAGACGTGCACTGGGAAGTAAGAATATCGGTCAACACGACACCGCATCATACCGATTGATAAAACATGTACCTTTATGATTTTCGGAGTGTTTTTTTTTATTTAATATAATAAATTTTAAATACTGTTATTGCATTCTTTCGGTGGAATATTAGTATGATGGATATCAAACAATTCTTTTTATATGTTTTAGTATGAGATTATTCTGAAGGAAGAAACAAAAAATTTTTAAATGAAAAAACAAAAATGGGGGGACATATTATACACATATATACGTATACATACATATACACATACATACATATACACACACATATATATATATATATATATATATATATATATATATAAATATATATATATATACATA
This sequence comes from Kuschelorhynchus macadamiae, assembly GCA_030620095.1. Lineage (NCBI taxonomy): Eukaryota > Metazoa > Arthropoda > Insecta > Coleoptera > Curculionidae > Kuschelorhynchus > Kuschelorhynchus macadamiae. Next base: position 496,897 of record JAUTXW010002807.1, read on the forward strand.
CATACACACATACAGACATACATACACATAACATAACCATAACCTATCTACCCAATTACGTTGAAATAAATCTTACTCAGGTTTGTTATGTCAGACTTGTCGTTGATTGCTTCAGGGGTCTTTTTAATGCATATCATCTCATGAATCTCCCGTTTTTTTTTATGTTGTTCAGTTTTTAAGATTCTGGACTTTTCAAAATCAAAACAGTGTTTTTTAGAATGTTCATGTTTTGTTAGAGCGGTTATATTTTTGTTGTCATATTTGTGTCCGTTTGTTCTATTTTGAAAATATTGGCTAGTTTGCCCCAAAACATTGTTTTGATTTTGAAAAGTCCAGAATCTTAAAAACTGAACAACATAAAAAAAAACGGGAGATTCATGAGATTATATGCATTAAAAAGACCCCTGAAGCAATCAACGACAAGTCTGACATAACAAACCTGAGTAAGATTTATTACAAAGTAATTGGGTAGATAGGTTATGGTTATGTTATGTGTATGTATGTGTGTATGTATATATATGTGTATATGTATGTATGTAAGTATGTGTATATGTATGTATATGTATATATGTGTATAATATCTCCCCCCATTTTTGTTTTTTCATTTAAAAATTTTTTGTTTCTTCAGAATAATCTCATACTAAAACATATAAAAAGAATTGTTTGATATCCATCATACTAATATTCCACCGAAAGAAAGCAATAACAGTATTTAAAATTTATTATATTAATTAAAAAAAAACACACTCCGAAAATCATAAAGGTACATGTTTTATCAATCGGTATGATGCGGTGTCGTGTTGACCGATATTCTCACTTCCCAGGGCACGTCTATATATGTTACTGTAAATACGTCCAGTTTTAAGACCATTTTCATGTGTTTGGTTTTATTTTTATATTGTGTTATGTTTTGATGTTTTGATGTGAATGTATTTTAAACTTTGAACTAAATGGATTTCTGTTGTTTGTGGTAAGTTAAATATAACCCGAAAAAATGTATTTCTGAAAAAAAATTGCACCTATTGTGTTTTGTCTCTTTCAGTGACATTTCGCAGTTGACAAAGGCCACGAAAGTGACCGAAACGTATTGCCTAAAACATATCCTTTTTACTTAAAATAATATGTAACTGACCTGCCACTTTGCAGTTTCATTTAGAACCCGATACGCCAAGAAAAGTTTTGGTTTAACAATATTTTTGTGATTGGTTCAAGAGAAAAAAACACTAACTACAGTATATTCCGCATGGGTGAAACAATGCTTAGCTACGAAGTAATAACGGACCTTTATGGGCCGGAAGTTGTCGCTGAAATGAAGTTCTATTCATCTGAAAACAAAAAGTTTGCAAGTTATAAAAATAGAAGAAACTTTCTGTTAAGATGCAAATCGGAAAATATCATTCCAAATTTTTTTATAAAAAATACAGACAATATTATATTTTTCTCTGTAAACAAAGAACAGAAATTTAAATTGATTTTAAACAAGTTTTACATCGGTGCACTTAATTTATTAATTAGTGATACGATTTTTAAAATAAATGACTTGAAAAATAAATACCACTGTCTAACAATAAGATTAAGAACATGTTACCTCATGATTTATTCCAAAATTTTATTGCAAAAGAAAACGACAAATACGAGACTTTGTTTAGAAAGATAAAAAACACAAACTTAAATAAATTTAATATTCTACTTTCAAAACGGAAAAATGTTACAAATCATAATTTAATGGATACTAGTGAATGGATAGAGAATTTGACTGACATTAATTTGCCTGATTACGTATGTGATATCCTCAGTCTCGGACCAAACTTCGCTGTACCATTAGAGAGTGACAAACAAATACCTATCTCTGACATAATTGCCAATGTTGAGGCAATAATTTCTAATAAGAATCTCTCTACGAAAGACGAGATCAGGGCTTCGTGTAGTAATATTTTAACAAATTTTCACATTGTTCAAAATAGATCTATGAGCAATGAACATAAACAAAAAAATAAGTTATTACAAAAAAATTTTAGTAAAACCAAAAAATGTTTAAAAGATAATCCCCAAATAAAAATTTTACAGCCTAATAAATCTAATAAAACTGTCATTATGACAGACACAGAGTACGACAAAAAAATGAATGATCTGCTTCAGGACCAAAATACCTACAAAGAATTGAAAAACGATCCTACCAATATCTTTCAAAAGAAAAACAACGAATTAACTAAAAAATGGGAAAATAAAAATTATATTTCGCCTAACACTGCCAAAAGAGCTTATCACACAAAACTCTTTACCACCCAGGATATACGGCCTTCCTAAACTACACAAAGCCGGTATCCCCCTTAGACCTATCGTGTCCTGCGTCCAATCACCCTTTAATAAACTTTCTAAATTCCTCAAAAATATACTTAGTAATGTTGCGTGCAAAAATAACTATTACATAAAAGATTCTTGGAGTTTCAAGGACAAAACAGAGTATATCCAAATTCCTAATAACTATATGTTGATGTCTTTAGATGTGGTACCCTTGTACACAAACGTTCCAATAAATGTTGCTCTAAATGTAATAAGAAAAAAATGGCTCGAAATAAAAAATTACACTGACATTCCACTGGAAGATTTTCTGGAAGCTGTTGAACTAACACTAACCTCCACGTATTTCAAATATCAAAATTCGTTTTACACGCACTATTAGTTCTAGAAGACCTCGAAGAAACAATAATACCACAACTTGACCTTCATTTGCCCTTTTTCTATAGGTATGTTGACGATTGTCTGCGTGCAATTCCAAAAGGCAAACAAACTTATGTAGTGGAAAAGTTCAACAGCTACCATGAGAATCTTAGATTTACTATCGAAATGGAAAAAAACAATAAAATTAATTTTTTGTACAAACACCACATCACAAGAACAATACCGTCCTGACCGAGTGGTACACAAAACCTACTTGGTCTACTGCTTCTAAATCTTTACCCGCAAAAATTAGTCGATATTGTGTTTAGAGAAAGGCACCAAAAATATACTAATTTTTTAAACGCTCAAAAGATGGGACCATACAATAAAAAGAGCCAAAACTTTCTCTCGTTACCATATATCCCAGGTTTATCAGAAAAATTTCAGAAACTTTTTACAAAACACGAAATTAAAGTAAGCCACAAACGGCATAATTTGGTAAGGCAAAATTTCAGCCAATTAAAAAGTACAATACCACAGAATAAGAAAAGTAACATTGTTTATCAAATACTTTGTAAAACCTGTCCTGCTGTTTATATGGGGCAAACTAGCCAATATTTACAAAATAGAATTAACGGACACAAATATGACAACAAAAATATAACTGCTCTAAAAAAACATGTACATTCTAAAAAACATTGTTTTGATTTTGAAAAGTCCAGAATCTTAAAAACTGAACAACATAAAAAAACTGGAGATTCATGAGATGATATGCATTAAAAAGACCCCTGAAGCAATCAACGACAAGTCTGACCTAACAAACCTGAGTAAGATTTATTACAACGTAATTGGGTAGATAGGTTATGGTTATGTTATGTGTATATATGTCCGTATGTGTGTATGTATGTATATATATGTCTATATGTATGTATGTGTATATGTATGTATATGTATATATGTGTATAATATGTCCCCCCATTTTTGTTTTTTCATTTAAAAATTTTTTGTTTCATCCTTCAGAATAATCTCATACTAAAACATATAAAAAGAATTGTTTGATATCCCTCATACTAATATTCCAACGAAAGAAAGCAATAACAATATTTAAAATTTATTATATTAAATTAAAAAAAAACACTCCGAAAATCATAAAGGTACATGTTTTATCAATCGGTATGATGCGGTGTCGTGTTGACCGATATTCTCACTTCCCAGTGCACGTCTATATATGTTACTGTAAATACGTCCAGTTTTAAGACCATTTTCATGTGTTTGGTTTTATTTTTATATTGTGTTATGTTTCGCCAAGTATTATAGTGTGAATGTATTTTAAACTTTGAGCTAAATGGATTTCTGTTGTTTGTGGTAAGTTAAATATAACCCGAAAAAATGTATTTCTGAAAAAAAAATTGCACCTATTTTGTTTTGTCTCTTTCAGTGACATTTCGCAGTTGACAAAGGCCACGAAAGTGACCGAAACGTACTGCCTAAAACATATCCTTTTTACTTAAAATAATATGTAATTGACCTGCCACTTTGCAGTTTCATTTAGAACCAGATACCCCAAGAAAAGTTTTGGTTTAACAATATTTTTGTGATTGGTTTAAGAGAAAAAAAACTCTAACTATATATATATATATATATATATATATATATATATATATATATATATATATATATATATGAGCCCAGTCGCATGTATGTTGGACCAAGGGAGTATTTAAAATAATTTTATTTTTATCACCTAGTATTTACTGCATGTAACATAGCTTCAACAAATGCAACTACGTTTATTTGATAATATGTGGTATTAACAATTAAATAAGAAAATAGCATATCTATATCACTACAATAAATACTAGGTAATAAAAATAAATATCTCTTACATATTCCTTTGGTCCAATACATATGCGACTATATATCATATATATATATATATATATATATATATATATATATATATATATATATATATATATATATATATATATATATATATATATATATATATATATATATATATATATATATATATATTATATATATATATAGTATATTATATATATATAATCTAATGTAATCTAGTATATATATAAAAAATTATTCTGAACAAACCCTATATATGAATGTAATCTAGTCTATTCTAAAAATTATTCTGAACAAACCCTATAAGAATGGAAGAATTGGGAAGTAACTACTAGTTATTGACCTTCTGAACAAAAGATATCGTGAGCACCTCGAAATCGTAAGATTCCTTGTGGAAACAGAATTGAATTTTTAAGAAAAAGTTATTCTGCAGAAAATATTAAGTAAAAAATAATTCTTGTTACAAATAACAATTAAGTAATCTTAATTTCTATAGATTTTAGTCGTTATACTTTGTTTGATTTTATTTAAAAAAAGCATCTCATAAGCTATTACTGATAGTAGAAGAAAACTTTAAATAGAAAAGATACTTGGATGCTAAAAGTGACTTTCCTATAGATATATTAATTCCCCTAGAATGTCCTTAAAACATAGTATATGTTGAAACTTCGTTATTTGAAAGAGAGAGAAACCTGTGTATAGTAATATATTTCAAAATTCAATGTTCCAAATGAATTGAGGTTTAAAAATAAATTTTTTTAAAAAGATTTTAAACCTAGTATATTTACAAACAGCAAGAAGAGATCCATTTGACTGACATATTTTATAGAGGGTGTTTCATTTAAAATAACGAAGTTGATGCCCATTTGATAGATTTCTAATTGTGTCTGACTGTTTTTTGTAAATTCTAATGATTGTTATCAAACTGAAAAAACTTAATTTTTTTTGATAACACATAGAATAAAGCCTCTACAGTAGCGCTTAAAATATAACCAGACATCCTGTACAATTTCACATAAAGATAAACAAAAAAATTCCTTCCAAAATAGTGAATATAATGAAGATATTAAGTCATATAATAGTCTTCTTTTTTAAACAGAATATTTTTATTGTGATGTGAAACTTCTAAAGCAATTCATAGATTTGGACTAGGCTAATTTAAGAATATACATTAAAAATTGCAATTAGCAATACCCACACTTCAAACATATGTGTCACTGGCAAGAAATTAGACTAACATATAAAACATAAAGAAGTATCCAGTTCAATGCATGACATTATATTATATAAAATAAAGGCACTATCAATTGATTGACTTGCTGTGCATTATCTTGCTGCTGTTTTCCGACAGAATATTAGTGCAAAAACAATTAGTCCAATGAAAGAAAGTTTTGAGTGTTAATATCGGATATTGTGACACTGATGATTTGTTATAATAATGTATGGTATCTTTTGCAGTAGACCTTTCTAAACATAAATGTATGCCTCATACTAGCTTAACCTGTTTAAGTCCAATATTATAGTAAATTCCTTTATAAAAAAAACAAAATAATCAGAATTAAAACTTATGCAGGTATATACCTATATACCTTTTGCAATAAAAATGGTTGAGTTCAAATTTGAATCAACGAAGGAGGCTATTGAGGAATTTGTAATTGTGCTTTAGTTATTGTAGGTCTATTGTTCTTCCTTTTATTGACTAAGTATGTGAAAGGTAAATGAAAATACTGTATCATATACTTGACATCATTTTTTGCATCATTCCCTTCTTTTTAGTGTCATATTCCGCAAAAACCTGTAAAAATATTGCTACAATCAATAAATGTACCATACACCATATACTGTGTAATACAATATAACCAATTATATCCCTTCTCTAATAATTATAATATTATAATTCCAAGTATAGTTTTGTTAATAAAAAACAAATATTGTTTGGTTTTGCCCTCAACATTGAAAACATATAACACTTGTTAAGGAATAGTTTTGTTTACAAGTTATACGTAGTCTTATATAGACAATGAAATATAATTTAAGTAAGTACATTCTAATTCTATTTGCTTAAAAATATATAAATTCAAACCTACCTGAAACAGGTAATTAGGTAGAATCAACTGCCCTTATTGATTCTTTAGTTTTTTCATCAATAGGAAATGTTATTCTTATATTGGTTCCGAGTTACTGGAGTTCATGTCCAATTTTGCAGAATTTACATACATAATTATTAAACCACTGTTGTGTTTCCACAAGTGTTCCAATCACCTGTTCCACTTCCTTGTTATCTAAAAAGTTAGGTTAGGTTACTAGAGATCAAAATTAAATAAAATACTGCCGTATTCTTAAAATAGGGAGGGCGATTCCCCAGTAACTACAGGCATTTAGCACCTTAGAATAAGATTTTAATTCTTACTCTAAGGTTTACAATGCTTTGTTATCTCGAGGAACGAATTTCGTCTATATTATTTTTATATTTTCTACCGAAGGTCTGTGGTCGGTGCGGCGCTGGCGCTCCCCGTTTCAAGTGCGGATAGATATATGTTTGCATAACAGCCACGGTGCTGACTTAGAATAATTACATACCCTTTTTCTTAAAAAAAAAAGTAATATAGAAGTTTGTAGCATATAGCAAACAACTTATATATTATTTAAACACTATGTTCACAACTTTGTTAAATATTTCTTCAAAAGAAATACATTTTGAGGATAGGGTTTCATGTGTTTCCCATACTTACGAAATGAGCCAAATCAGTAAAGAATTCATTGAATTAAAAACAATGGTTCATTAATAATTAAAATAGGTATACAAGTTTCATAATAAATCAACATTAGAAAATATTTTTTAAACAGATTAGCTTACCTTGTTTAATTTGTAGGATTATTTATGAGTTTTGTATCTTCACTGCCTATTTGGAGGTTTCATATTTTGATGATTTTCTCAAGTATTTTGGCATCTGTTTATTACTGATATATCAAGGCTTAGCTTTCAAGTAACGAAAACTATTTTTTATCTTACGAAATTAAAACTTAAGAACTGACAGATTCGGAAAATGGCGGCTTTACGTAGTAGGTTCCTTTTTAACGAACGGGATTGGAAAATCCGAAGGTCATGCCGAACAGCTTTTCGAACTGAGAATATTTTCGCTAACTAACGAAATGATTAGTGCAAAATCGCACCCCAGATCCTTGTGTGATACAACAGTCACCTACTATTATATGATTTTAAGAGTTCTTTATATTTCTGTGTATAATCAGGATTATTGAGAGGTCGCTGTATTGATTTCATTTGACAGAGGAAGCTGTGCATTTCCTTTAATTGTGGTGAAAACCATTGTTTCTTACTTTTTTAAATTGGTTTTCTTTTAATTCAAAAACTGTAATTGTAATGAAATAATAATGTGTTATAGAATGCAGAAAACCCATCCTGGAAGTTGTTGGCATTATACATTTCATGCCATTGTTCATAAAATATAGCTTTATAAAAAAGTTCCATATTTATATTATTAAAATTTCTAAAGTATGTGTAATCTTTTACAGGACTATTCATATAAGTAAATTTAAAATTACTGGTTTGATACACATAATCAGAATAAAAAATAGGTTTCACATGCACCGCTTCACAGTTAGGTAGGTTAGAAAATATATTGTCGATGCGTGTCAAACTAGAACTACTTACTCGTGTTGGTTTCAAAATAGAAAGAGTAAATTTAAAAGGTCAGTCTTACTTTCACTGTTTGCCAAGAGATTTATGTTAGTATCACCACAAATTACATAACTCTCCCTGTATCACTGAAATATGTAGATCTTTCTTTTGGATTTCAGCTTTATACTTTTCCAATAACTGTTTTCATTCTATTCTTACAAACAGAACGAAAGAACAACAAAACTCTGTGTGAGTGCAACTGCATGTGCCACAATGGTGGTGAGAACTGAACATTTTTTCAAAAAACCAGTCTACAAGAATCGCAAGTACTACCAAATATCTCCTCTTTTATAGGTCTGACTTTGTTTGCACATATTCTTTTACATTTTGAACACTCTAGTGCGGCTATGTCGAACAATTTTTCTTTCCAAAAAAGAATATAAAAATAATTCCAATAGGTATACAAATACTTATAGAAGATGTATAAAATAACTAACAAACCACAAATATGTACAAGTATAAGAGAACACTGAGCAAAGTGGCATGACCACCTAGTCAGTTCAGCAACCACATCAATGCTACTCAGCGCGTCAGAGTCAAGTTACTAAACACAACATACAAAAAAAGTAATACAAATTATGTCAAAAAATATAAATGTTGGTTAATCAGTTCTTGTATAACTCTGTCCAAACAACTATACAATATTAGCTAATCCAGTTTTGTTCTTTAGTATTTAAGTTCACTGAAGAACAGTTCTGCCAAACCAATAATAATACCAAAAAATAGGGAATTCTGTCAGAGAATTCAAATGTACAAGATTAAACTTGGATCACTCAATTCAAGCCAAAATTATTTTAGGGTTGAGTAACCAAGTCACTTTTTTTACGACATAAACATATTAACCAGCTGATCTTCAAATTGAGGTATCGTGCCATGTCTTTATTGTCAAGTGTTACAATTTTTGACTTTTTGCTTTGTTTTGTTTATTTGGTATTGAAAAGGAACTTGAATCTCATAATTATTATTTCAGTCTTATTAAAACTTAAAGAGAATTACTGTTTTTTTTTTCTTTTCAATTACAATGCTTTTTAGAAGCGTGCAGGCATATTTATCTCGGCCCAATTCCAAGCCAGGTTCAAGCCTATGATATGAACAATTGAAATTTAAGTCCAGTTGAAGTTGGCCTCACTTAGAAGCTAGTTTGAAAACTTCAATATAAATATAGTCACTAGTAGCTGTACCTGGAAGTTGAGATCATGGAGTACCTTCAGAAATATTGATCTCTCTGAAAAAAAAGTCTAGGTCTGCGTGCGAATTTGCAATCTGTTGACTTTGATACAAAAGTTTTTGGGCCATAATTGGTTCTAGGTGGCAGCATTGCAAATGTATTTTGGGACCTAGATCCCCTTTGGTGTTCAAGATTCAATCTCAGAGCAAAATAAGTTTGATCTGTTGATTTTATAGGATATATATATTTAAGAAATTTGTGCTGGACTTTTGGATGTTAATATACATTGTAAAAGGGATTCCAGAGCCTTGAGGATTATGCTCTTGAGTTCTAACTAAACCACAATATAAATGTTTGATAGCTGAATTGTTTGTGAAATCTCTTGTCAACCATTTTACAAAACCAAGTAGCTTGACCTATTTGTGACCGAAAAGTAAGTTGATTTTTTAGAAAGAACCCAGGCTGTTAAGCTTGGTGGTCCTGAGGGGGTGGTGATGTCTGATTGGATGGAAGTAATGGAGGTGCCACAGAGCAGGGTCTTAGGACCTGTCCTCTTTTTGTTATTCATAAACGATCTTCCCCTTTTTGCCAATAATATTTATCTTACACTTTTCGCGAATATTTTTACCATCTTTGCTAGTAATGACTATGAAGATCTTTGCATCAAGGCTAACAAGTTGGATGACCCAGGACCAATCACTACTTTTAAGAAATGCAAATAAATCAAACATGCTTTATTGTTTAAATACATAGTATTTGTTAACAAAACTATTATAACTAAAATAATGACAGTAAAATTAATAAAAAGACAAAAATTCAGTTAAATCAAAATAGCTATATGCTACACTAAACATAACATAAATAAGAAAAAAAACCTTTAAAAGCAAACAATAAATATATGAATAAAAAACACTATGAGAAGAAACAAACAGGCCAACAAAAACAAATCAGTCGATAAGTAAAATGTTTATAAAGAACCAAAATAATGTGCAACAAACAAAAACATATCACAAGTAAATGTATATATGATCGTTACGATATTCAGACACCCAATAATATGCCTTACTTTTGAAGTACACTGAAACCAATTACTTAAACTTAATATGTAACTCAGAATCTCTAATGTTTTGTGGAAAATGGTTAAATATTTTAATACTTTCAAATATTAGAGTGTTCAGTGATGCTTTTCAAATCAGCTTGTACTAAACAGAAACAAGACCATCACTATACCATTCTATAAGTTAGCAACAAGTGCAGCAACCACAGCTGGAAGAGAACAAGTAGTCACTTTCGATATTAGGTATGTAAGGTCTAACAAATAATAATATTATTATGAAGGTAGTTCGAGGCAAAAGGAAAAATCATTTGTTGAAAGAAACTGATTTAAATTATATAAATTTTACTTACTGTAAAAACGTTTATAGATAATACTTTTGGGAATGTTTTTTGTTTGTTTAATTTAGTTTTTTATCATAACTAGTTGACCTAAGTGGTAGGCTACATTATTCTCAAAAGTGTTTGCTTCAAAAAGTTCTTAATTATTGTAGGTTCTAAACGAAGTATTGATTTTAACATAACTCTATCTAATAAATTAAGTTATTGGTTTTAAATACTGAACGTACCAAGTAATCAACATTAAGGTCTCCACAAATTATATGTTCATATTTTTTATACAGAAAATTTAGAAACTCATTAAATAGTTTTATAAATAAATTATAATCACTGACAGGGTTAACAGAGCATGATCTGTAAATAGTGGCTAATGCAATTTATTATTATTACTGCTAAATTCTATAGTGTAGCACTCAAAATAAATTTATTTTTCATATATTTGAGTACCGATTCTTTTGCATGGTTATACTTAAAAGAAATTACGAAAACATATTTTAGACAGGAGAATACTGCAGTCAGTGTTCCCATTCAGAAGCTTATACAAAAACCACTTTAACACATTACGTCTACATTGCTGCAATCTTTCAATTCCAGTTGCATGTGTATTGCATAAGTTATATCCTTGTATGGAAATCTAAGCTTAAATAAAAGAAAATTTTCATATTTACTTTAGTGCAATTCCAATTGTATATGACAGTTATAACTAGGACACCAAGAAATACTGTTATAGTCTAAAATACTTTGCATCAGACAATTATACAATATCTTAATGGCCCTAATATCAATACTTACTGTGTCTCTGGTTCTCTCAATTCCAGGATATTTTGATGTGGTCTATCGTTCATTCCTTACAAACGTCAATAAGTACATGATCAAGAATTCATGTATTATATATATTTATGTTCTGACACATAGAGATCATGTCAGTCATCACGTCATTGAGACATGTGGTTGTAACAAGGGTTTTTGCACATGAGCTGCCTAATCTACAAGACAGTACACCTTGGCATCCTATCTTACCTTAATGCTTTGGTGAGGCAGGGTAAAATTCCTTTAAATCCTGTTTTTACTACTTGGCTGCTCATTTGCATAAAAGATTATGCAAATGTGTGGTTGGGCTTGTTACCTTTAAACATAAAATCAAATTATATTTAATTTAAACACAGCAGACCCTAATTTAATGTTAGTTGTCATATCAGATTGTAATATATAATTTTTTGTCTGGTGGTTAATAAAACACCCTTGCAGTACTTACCAATTTTTATTTATACTTATGCAATAATAGGTTATCTATTTATTTATTTATCACAGATCCTTCCCTAGAAGAAGAAGAAGAAGAAGGTTTCATTAAAATTGAATCAATGTGTTGGCTAAAGCTAGAATTACTACTAAAACTAACATCTAAGTCTTATAAATTATGTACAGATTCTAAGTCAGTGTCTTTAATTGAATATTGGTTTTCTAAGGGACATTTACATTTGTAAAAATGCATAATCTTAAATTTAGATACATTAATTTGTAAATAATTTAGATCACAATACTTCATTAAATTATTGAGATCATTCTGAATAGCTGCACTGTCCTCGAAGCTACCATAATACAACTTTAAGTCATCGGCATATAAAAGAAACTCACACTTTTCAAATACAGTTGTAATGTCATTTATAAATAATAAAAACAATCTTGTTTCTAAATGGGAAACCTTTGGCACTTCTCACATCACAGTTACTTCTTGCAACCCTACACTCCAAGTCTTACACACTAGGGTGGAGTAAAAATGATGCAAATTTTTTTTCACATATTGAAAAGCTTTAGTGTGAAAAAGTTACCTTTGTCGACGTACAAAATACCTGAAGAAACTAGACACTGTGTGATGCCATTTAAGGTGCCCCCAAGCACTTAAAAAAGAACATTAAATTGGCAGATTTTTAAAAAAATATCAACAGCGTAATCACTTTTGGTATCAAAATGAGGCATTTGTTGCATTGAGTCTAATTTTGTTTGAACAAAACCATCTTTCCACAAACCACCAATGATGCTTCAGTCACCAGTTTGATACATTTTTCTGCTTGCGTATGACAAGGATATTTTGTGATTTCTAATATTGCTGGATTCTCTAATCATATTTAAAATATCTCGATTAAACATGTTCTCAAGTACAGTGAGATCAGTTAATATTTGCGACTGCCAGTCAATAAGCTTAACAAAATTGGTAGCATTAAAGTTTGGCACTGTAAAAAATCTTACATTGTTTGTTTTTTTTCATTACAAATTTTCAATAATAACCAAGGTCCCTGATGTTTCTTGACCCATCTGTTAGCATTATAGTAAAATATTTTCTGGATGGGCATGAAATCCATTTCTTCCAATGACTGACTCGATAATTAAAAGAATGTTATTGTCAAATATCCTTGACCAGTTTATATTCAACAAATGGCGAGAACCATCGTTACACGACGTCCGCAATTTGATATGAAACTAGACTGGTGCCTAAACCTTTATCACGTTCTCGCTGAAAGTTCTCAGATTACTTGTTCTTTCCTTTGTGATCCCAACCTTAAGATTTGGTTTGCTGCTGATAGCAAATGGGAATGTGCAAGTTTTCCAGGATTTCTTTGTAGTATATTTTCAGGACAGATACCAGAAGACACAGCTTCACACATATCCAATTAATACTTTTGATTAGTGCTTAAATTGACAGGAATAAGTTGTGCAAAATTTTCACATTTAATAAGAATTAAGTTTATACCAGCTAAGTTCTCACACAATTCCAATCATTTTCCAATAGTACCAGAAAACCCATATGTCCCTGTTGTATGTTTGTCCAAATTTTATAATAAATGTTTTAAAGTAACTCATGTGTTAAAAAGATCGATAAATCACTGAAGCGGGCGTTCAATGTAATATTCCAATAATCTAATAGCTTGATTTTTAAGACCAGTGTTCGTGACTGTTTTATCTCGATCAATAGCAACTAAATCTGAAAAATCAGTTTTTTTTAAGTTTACTATTTGATTGGACACACCAGTTCTATCACATACTTTCACTAGTTTTGGTAGGGTGAATATCATTAAACCAGTGTAAAATTATTTTCCATTTTCTATTACTTGATTTTTTTAACTTTTGACTTTCAATTGCCACTTTTCGCTGATCTAATAAAAAAGCTCTAAAAAGGTACTTTTACTTTAAATTTACACAACGAAAGTCGGAACATTTACAAGATGATATATCGAAAAGCGTGCGACTAGCATGTTTCTGAAAATTACTGATTTTATTAGTTAAGTCTCGGTATTTTAATTTTTCTTAATTGATTGATTATTCTTGTGAGATGCTTCTATTATATCACTTCTTCATTTATGTGATAATGCGGGAATTGATGTTTTTAACCAAAGTTCTTCTAGTCCATTTGTATCAATTTCGGAAACACTGGGTTCTTTTTTATTGCTAAGTTTTAATTGGTGCCTTACCCACAAAAAATATTTTTTAACATCGCAATATGTCCTCCTAGCTCTTTAGGATCACCAAACACCACCCAATATTTCCATTCTTGTTTTAAACATGGCCCAAACAACATGAATATTGCACAAAGAAACAATAATCAACCTCTATAACAGAACTAATTTTACTTAACGACCGTATTCGTACTGTTTTACGTTTTAAGGGGACAAAAATCTCTTAGTGATTCCGTTTTACTCTTTTTTTTTATCTTTTTATGGGTAATAATAAAATAGATATTCTTGATGTATTAAAAAATTATGAAAAATGGAACGCAATTGACTGTAAAGAGTTTTTTGATGTGTGGTTCATTAGTTTTTTCTGAAATAAGTTTGAATATACTGCATATCTAGGCTTTCAAGCAATATATAATTGTAGTAGTATCAATTAAAATGATGGCATACTGATACTTACTAACTTTAAACATAATTTTAATATGAATCACCATATTTTGAAAGAGTCAAGGGTAACAGTAAGTAAAATTTAAATCACAATAAATAAAGCAGATTTTTTAATACTTGCTTGTTATAGATCTCCAACCACATTAGTAAATCTCTTCTTACCTGACTTTGAAAACCTTTTAACAAACTGCATAAATAATAATGTCTAAATTTTGGCTGGAGACATTAATATAAATATACTCGATGCAAATAACCAGTCACAGACACTGCTACTAGCATTGATCACATTTTTATAAAAATAATCCTACAAAATAATAACTTACATTATAAATCAGTTTAATCTCCAGTGTAATTGACTATGGTCCAATATTTCTATCCTTACATTTTGAGGCTAAAAACAAAGTACTTCCTATAGTTAAACGAAAATATCATTTAGACAAAGGATCTGGAAAAAGTATATGATTCAATTTAAACTTATGCTGCAAAAAGGCACCCTTTTCATTTATAGCAGTTGTAGTTAGAAAATTTCTTAAATTTTTATATTCACTATCGTGCTTAATAATAAAATAAATAATAAAAATAAAATACTGTAAAGTATTTTTTTCATTAAAAAATTGAATTTTGTCGTTAATATTATCAGCCCTGTAACAAATATGCCAATCTAAGAGAAATAAAAGCCAAAAAAAGTTTGTAATCGAAAAACTCTCTGTAAGTATGAAATGTTATTGGAGCATTACCTTTAACTATATTTAACTCACACTGAACCAAACAATGATCCGAAATGTCATCGATTTGAGTAACAAGTGTTCTATTGGATACATTTTCATTGGACGATACTGGTATGTCAATTAAAGCCGAAGTAGTGTTTCAAGCCATATTAAAGAAAATGTTCAAATACATAGATTATTATTTTTTAAAAAATCGACATTAAAATCTCTCCTAAAAATCACTCCATCTGCAAAAAAATTATTAAAATATTTTCCAACTCGTTAATGCAAGAAGATAGGTTAGCATTAGAAGGACGATAAATTGATCCCAAACACAATTCCTTACTATTCATTTTTATACTTATCCAAAATGTTCCAAATAGCTTATTGATACAGCATTACATTCATAAATATTCAAAAATACATTTATAAAAATAGTTTTATACCAGTAATATTAACCTCATACATCTTGAATAAATTATTTATTTTAGCAAATCACATACCAAATTATTTAAGTGTTAGATATATCCTTCGTTTTCTCTATTATGTCATTATAATTTCGTAGTCATCTGATTTGATTGTTTGTGCAATGATTCGTGCTATTTTTTATAACTTGATAAATAACTTGCCAGGTTTTTTTTTTAAGTTTCCATGTACTGCCTAAACAAGTTTATATAATATAGGCCTTTAGTTGCCTTTGCTAGAGACTTTACTTTTGAGTCAGTTTCTTTATATTTGTTCTTGAGACTAATATTTTTCTGGAAAACTGTTATCTTTTTTATAATAATAATCTCTAAATCTCATTGCACCTTGTATTTCACCATCCTTATTGGTAAAACAAGCCTTTGTTTGTCTACCAGCTCTAATTTGTTCTTCTGTATACTCCAATTAGCACATTTGTAACTACTTTATAATTAACAAATTTCTTTGTGTAAGTTTTAAATTTACTGTTCTTCAAAACTATGTTTATTTCTGAGATTTGAATGTTGTGATCACTCAGGGAACTATTAATTATCGATAAACAATATTCTAAATTAGAGTTGGTAGCTACATGGTCAGTTAGAGTTTGTGTGAGCTTCGAGTTGGTATTGACTCATTAGAATATTTCAATCCATTACTCCAGCAGAGTTCCCTGTGCAGGTGTGATTCGGGACTATCCACAAGTATATCTGTATTTAGATCTCCGAGCAATTCTGTATCAAGGAGAGATACTGTGTTGTTGACCATATCCCTTGTTCCCCTTGGATTGTAGATGGCAGCCACATATCTGTCACAATGCACCAGGTGTACCAATAAAAAAGATGTTTTCTTTCTCGAAGTTTTTAACAACATTAAATTCAATAAAGTTTTTCACAAATATGGCGCAACCCCCACCACGCTTCTTCCTACTGATATATTGATCTAAAGTTTGGTATATTATAATATTGTTGCTCGTTTTCGGTTATCCGTATTTCCTTCTCTACAATCACAGATATGTCTATTTCAATTAAACATACTAAAGCCTCAATTTCACATATTTTATAATCCATGGACCTTATATTCAGATAAAGAACATTTAATTGTTTTCCGACTTTATTAGGGAACATCTCCTTCCAATTTTATTATATATATTCAAGTCCTTGTTTTGTTCATGGTGACTTGCAGCCTCGGCTTGAAACTTGTTCATTATCTTGGTTTTTCTATCTCTTTAAATCTAATTCCACTATTGCAGATGATATATTCCACTATTGCAGATGCATAATTCTACTATTGCAGATGATCCATTCTTTCGACATGAAACTGTTATCTCTGCACTACACATAGCTATATCGAAAATAAGACATATGTTATTAGGAATATCTTTATTCAGATAGATTTTATAGTTAGTCAAAGTCAAGTCAAAATATGCTTTATTATCAAAAGAAACTGTTCTTATTGACAAAGCTGTAAAGAATAATACAATTAATTATAATTAAATTATTTCAAAAAGGAGATATAATGTAAGATGCGTCCAAAATAAAGATTTAAAATACATAACAGAATCTAATACACATAACAGAACTTAGAAATAAGAGAAAGAAAAAAAACACTAACATGGTAACACAAATCGTAATTACTATTTAAAACTTACAAAAAAAAAGTAAAATAAAACATGTTCGCCAACAAGAACGGCTCATACATGAACCTAAGCATAAAATATAGACAATATCATTATAGAACCAAAGACACAATTTTCTTACACACAATTAGTCAAAAAGTAAAAAAAAAAATATATATATATATATATATATATATATATATATATATATATATATATATATATATATATATATATATATATATATATATATATACATACATACATACAAAAGAAATAATACCCAAGACCAGTAGTATATCAAAAGTCGTCAAAAAAGTAGTCCATCAAAGTATAATAGGCCTTATCCAAAAGAAGGTGCTTAACTTGTTTTCTAAATTTCATGTAATTGCTTGTTCTTCTGATGTTCAATGGCAAATGATTAAAAATTTTTTTTTTTAATTATAAAATAAAGAATTTTTATCAGGGTGGTTGAAGCTATTGGTAAAGCTAAATTATCACAATTTCTTGTTTGGTAAGTTAATGCAACTCTTGTATATTCATCCCTTCTTTTAAAAATTAAACAAACTAATTCCAAAATATACAGGCATGACAATGTTAATATTTTATGTTTTCTGAAAAGTGGCTTGCAGGAATCTCTAGGACTGGCATTGCAGATACATCGGACTGCTCTTTTTTGAATTAAAAATATCGATGTAAATAAAGTCTGGGAACAACCTCTCCAAAAAGGTAGGCCATATCGCAAATGGGATTCGATCAGTGCAAAATAAACTGATCTGGAGAAGGATAAACCCAGTTCTTTAGAAGTTAGTCGTACTGCATAGCAATCTTTTAAAAGCTTCTCACTTAAATGTGCAATATGACTTTCAAATTTTAAATTTAGATTTACAAATATACCTAGAAATTTAGTGCATGATCTGTTCTCTATAGGTTGATCCCCCAAATAAACATTACCTAGTGAACAATTAAAATGGAGAATATTAGTTTTTGACACTTTAAAAGAAAGAAAATTTGAGTCGCACCATTTCTTGATAATCCTAATATCTTCCGAAATAGTTTGCTGCAATCTAATTGTGTCATTGTCACGCCAAAAAATAGAAGTATCGTCAGCAAAGAGTCAACGAACCTCTAACATTAACTTAGTAATGTCATTAAAATACAGAAGAAAAAGCAACGGGCCCAATACAGATCCCTGAGGTATTCCACTATCAATGGTCATTTGACTGGAGATTCCTCCAGCTATTCTAACCACCTGCTTACGACCACTTAAATACGACTCAAACCAATTTAAAACATTGTTTCTGCAACCATACCGTTCCAGTTTTTGCAACAGTATTCTGTGACTCACACAATCAAATGCCTTTGATAAGTCACAGAACACTGCCGCTGCTGCAGACTTCTCATTAATTTTCAAATATAGTTTTTCTAGAAAGGAAAATATTGCATCGCTAGTTGATCTTGAATTTTGAAACGCGAACTGATTTTTATTTATTATTTTATATTTATCCAGAAACAAAGTAAATCTCTTGAAAACAATCTTTTCTATTACTTTTGAAACCTAAAATTTGACTCAAGATCAGCATCACCACCCTTATGTAAAAGAACTACAAGAGCTGTTTTCAAGCAGGATGGAAAAACTCCAGTTTCCAAAGAATTATTAATGGCTGTTACCAGTGCACCAATTGCACTATTGGGCAGATGCATTAGTATATTAGCAGACAAATGATCAAGGCCATAAGAATTTTTGTTTTTGATGCTATTAATAATTTCTCTTACTTCTCATACATGAGTTGGTGCAAAATAGCAGGAATTTGGCATTGAATAACCGTCCATAAAACTAAGAGCATCCCTCGATGGTTTAATATCACGCATCGAATTGGCAGCAACTGAGCAATAATAACTATTTAAGCTATCGGGAGGAAAACCAGGTTTTACCTGACGTTTTTGGTTTTTCCCTCTCAGATCATTAACAATCGACCAACTCTTTTTCTGTCTATTATTTGACTCGTGAGTCTTGAATGAGTAGTTAGTATACAGTTTTTGCGCTTACAATAAGCTTTCTGAACAATTTGCGATATCTATTAAAATATGATATAAAGGACAGATCTTTAATGTACTTTCTTATGTAGTGAAGTGCTCTTAGATTTTTTGATGATGTTTTAAGGCCCTTGGTTAGCCATGGTTTATTATTCTTTTTAATTTTTAGTTTCTTTAATGGAAAGCATGTTTCAAAATTTCCAAGTGGCAAATTATAAAAATAAATAAATTGATCATTACAGTTAGTTGGGAAACGCCAGTCAGTCCTTACATTAAGCTCAGAAAAATGACAATAATTTTTCTTACTGTAGATTGAACTGCTTCATGATCTGAGAGTCCCGGATTCTCAATCTTACACAAGATGTTATGACAGTCAATGTTTGAGCACATAATTAGGGATGCACTTTGCTTTGAAATGCGGGTTGGAGAAGGTACAAGCATAACTAGATTAAAAGATGACAGTAGACAACAGAGCAATTGTGTATCATTAGAACTTTTATCATTGAAATTTATGTTTAAATCGCCAGTAACAATGATCATAGAATTTAGGGGTAATGCACTTAAGAGAATCTCAAGCCTAAATATAAACTCTTGAACGTCACCAGATGGTGATCGGTAAAGACAAATAATATACATATCCTTCTTTTTGCAGTGTATTAAGGAAAATTCAAAATCTTTTTCTAGTAATAAATGATTAAATGTTTTTATCTCAACAAAGTGAAGACTTTTCAGTACTTTATTTTTAATTAAAATGACTATACCGCCATGCAAAAATTGTTTTCGGCTAAAACGGCTTAACTCTACGAAATTCTCAATAAAAATAGGTTCATGTTCCTTTAGCCAGTGCTCAGTCAAAATAAGTATATCAGGAAAAGATTCCCCTTCCAAAAACACAAACAACTCATCAGTTTTATTGCGAATAGATTTTACATTGAAGACCATAAGATTCAGAGCGCTGGCTTTGAGTTTATAAGTGAGTTTTGAGCTTCTAAAATATTTTCAGAGTTCCGCGAGTTGCCTTCTTCACTAGAAAGGACATTACCTTCACCAATATAGGAGGTTCTAACAGTATCAACCTCCCTTGTAATTTCTATAAGATCACCTTTAAGCCTCAAAGATCTTGAGAGCAATACAACTTTTTGTTTCTAGCTTGCATAATCAGCTCCTTATTTTATTTAGAAGTAAAGCTAATAAGAACTGATTTTTTGGGGTTTTTGCTCGGAATGTGTTCTAGACTTAAACTCACTATCACTTACTTTAATCTCCAACGCTTGAAATATTTTTTCACTTCTACCTCACAGTCCTCTCTTGGAATTGTTTCTTTTCTTTTAGTGGTGTATCTAAAATTTTGGGATATCATCCATGGTATTACTATTAAATGAAACTGATTTCTCAAGTTCATCAAACTTTCATTAATATATCCAACATTTGACAGTTTTTTTTCTTGTTTGTTTGTGGGTGAGACTGCACGGTTTGTTTCTTTTTCCTTGCACGTCTATTGAGCGAGTGGCATAGATATTGGTCACTACTTTCCTCCTCGTCGCTCTCAAATAAAGATACATCTATTCATAATAATAATTATGTAAGATGTAAAGAGATATTCGAGATGTAACGTCCGAAGAAGCTACTGTGTTAGCGAAACATGTCACGTTTTTAGAAAACTGATATAGTGGAAGTGTTTTGTAAAAAATAGTTGTTTTTTTACATCTTACATAATTATTATTATTATGGATTTCCACCGAGTATCGGCTGACACAATCGTATACATCTATTCTATTTTGAGAAGAGATTGATTTTCTAACTAACATTGTACATGTCGGGCAGATCTAATGAATTTCGGTGCTTTTATTGTTTTCTAAATATGCGATAAATTCGTGCATTTTTGGTGTACCCACCTGTGACATTTACCACTACATTGCACTCTATACCTCTTCCCAAGATTCTTCAAGCAGATGACACACTTGCATTTTTCTGACGCCGTTTTATTCGTTTGTTAAAGATCCGTCTGGCGTACTAGAAAACATGTCTTAAAGTTGTGCACCGGTTTCGGTATGAGTCGGCAACCCTGCAAGGTGGCGGTGACAGTTCTGACAGCTGCATCAGCATAACAAAATAATCAAATAAAACTTGCTAGCTTTATTATTCTTTTGGCGATTTACGTTGAGTTTTATGGGTAAAGACACAATTTACTATTTGAAAACCGGTATGTATCGAATTTTTACACATTTCATTGGAGTTAATCAAAGATGCGACACGACGTTGACGTAAAAAAAGCCTATAGAGGGCCTTACGGTATCCAAAGGAAGATAGTGGGGTCAGCAGAACGCTTCAACCGCCTGTTTTTGCCCTTGAGTTACTCACTTAAGGCTGTGTCAACCGAGATGATCCAATCGCTAAAATAAATCGGCTTTTGTTTTGCGAGCTATGGAATCGAATCCACGATCTGAGGATTGTAATTCCAACACTATACCCGTTGGGCACCAGTCACCAATAAGTAAATTAATTTGCTAGATAGTAAAACAAACTATCGAAATTAAAATGCAAATGAACCAAAAACTGTGAACAAATTAGCTGGTTCAAAAAAAAAATAAATGTAATAAATTAGTTAATTTAATTAGCTCAAAAAATGGTCTCACCAGATTTCCCTTCTGTCGGGGTACTGAAAGGCCTTGTTTGCTCTATATAAGGTACTTATTTTTCTCAAATCATCGCAGCGCGTATTCGCGCCCTAAATCAACCATCAATGCTGTATAGGTTTAATGGGATACGCGGACACTGGCGAAGTTTAGCTTCAGACACATAATAAAAATAAAGGTAGAAGGCAACCAATGGTGTCATCTGCCTTGTTTTCTTGTAGGTCTTCTACCTTTGCCGATTTTTTTTAGTCGAATCATGCGACACGGTGTTGGTTTTAGTATTTGGGAAATTCAGTGGTAACACTGATTTCATCTGAGGAAACTGCCCGATGAGCCATGCTAGGGCAGATTCTCCAGTCCGCGCCCCCTACAAAACATTCACAATCTATTCAGCATTAACGAGCAGATAGTTGATTATGGATCTCCTCTTTGTAAAACCAACTCATAGATTCAAATGTTTTTGCAACTAAGGATAATTTAGTCACAGATCTATAATCTGTAATCGTGTGCCTTCCCCCAGAACTTTTTAAATTGGGAACTTACTATGTTAATCATGATTTATTTTAAAGTAACCAAACAGAAGTAAAACCTAGATCATACATTTAAATCAATGCAATCCTTTGGTTTCTGAAGTGCTGAGGAAACTTATGTATTTTCTATAACTATCACCAAAATATTTAATTTTTTTCCTTCCGTGTCAATGCATATTAGTATTGTATAACATTCGTAACTCAATTGAAAAGATAAAACTGTTGTGTGGGGTATAAGTAAAGAAGCATAAAAATTATTTTAATAGTTTTGTTTTTAAATTTTAAGATGATGCAGATTAATTTCAGTACTTTAAAAGTATTAAAATGTTGTATGAGATTAAAACATGCATTTATTATTATTTTTTTAATTGATCTAGGTTAACAACAAAAAATGGACGTAGACAATGGAGAAGGAGGTGTTGGTGGGTCATTAGATATTGAACAGTCTCTTCTACAGCAATTTAGTTGTATGGGAACAACTGACAAGGATGAACTGGTACAGCAACTCCAAAAATTATTAGGCAGTCCAACACACCTAAACTATTCCACTGCAGCATTTTTTTTGGACATGAATAATTGGTAATGGATTGGTAATAGTTGTGTGTCAGTTGTATTATGAAAACATAATTAAAAGGTCTATTTTTAATGGCAAACTCATATACAGTGTACATTCTTTAATATAGTACCAGCCTTTTGTAAGAGATATGAGAAAATGGTCAGAATAGATACTTTTGCATAACGTATAATTTTTATCCCAAAGACAATTTAGACAATAGACACTTTCATTTGCCCATTTAATAGGCTCTTATTTTTTTACAAAAGTCATTGCCGACTTATTTACCGAGTTCATTGGCTTTTCTTTATATCTGATGATGCATAAAAACTTTTATATGCAACAGGGATATAAAAATTAAAATGGGGACAATAGATGCAAGTGAAATAAGTGATTATATGCCAACATTTTGTGATATACAGATTCCTTTGTATTAAAAAATTGCAAAAATAATTACATTCAGGGCCGGATTTACCAATAGGAGAAATAGGCGCTAACCTAGGGCCTCAGCTTTTTGGGGGTCTCATGCTAAGAATCGATATGTTTTTTTTATCAAAGTATTACTATGGATGAAGCTCAATACAATTTTATTGGAAAATATTGAAAAGTGATACTTATTTGGAATTTTCTAATTTGGAAAAATGTATTACAAGTGTTGGAAGTCTGTAATTGTTGTGATTCTTTGAGGTAAAATTTTGTTCTCATATTGATATTTAATTGTTAGTTAACATATTTTCATTTATTTTTCAAATATTAAATAATCGTCGTCAAAGGTATTTGTTTAGTAGATCATTAGGAAGGTGATAAAAAATAGTTTCAAAATGTGTATTCAAAATCCAGGTTCATATTTAAAAAAATTAAGTGGATGGTCGTGGCTCGAACACGAACCGTCGGAGGTGAAATCTAAAGGCACCATTTTGTAGAACAAAAGAAATTATTTGAGTCAAATTTAAACTGTGTCTCGAAAATCGATAGTGTTTTAAATATTCGACAAAATATATTTAAGCGTTTTTCACAAATCACCCCAAGTATCACAAAAAGTATTTGCGGCCATATTTTAATAGGCAACCCTTCAAAAACGTATTCCTCTATTCAAAATTATCTCTTAAAATTACATTTTGATTAAAAAGCAGATGGCGCAGAAATCATGCACTCGGGTGTCGTACTAGAAGCTGTATGCAAGAGAAAATAACTTCCGATATTTCGATGTTACTTATCGAATCAAAAATTGTTGAAAGCACATTTTTAAATAATAATTTGTGTGATATGTATACCGAAATTGTGTTTGCTTGGATTAATGTGTCTGGCTTTTATCCCCCCCGCCCCCTAAAATTATTGCAACTCTTAATAATTATTGCTGAGAGGGCTTCAGCTCAGGTAGATCCGGCCCTGATTACATTTAGGGATTTTAAAAATTTTAATAAAGAAACGTCTCTAATTGATTTAAGGAGTATTCAGTGGAAAGATTTATATTAATTTTATGACTTAGCAGATAATATATGACTGAAAAAGGTTTCGATGAAAGAAAGAGATAAAGCTTCAGTTAAAGTCAGACTGAGAAATACTGCAGGAAATCGTGTATATTATAAATGTCTTGATATTTAATATTTTGCTATTCACCATGAAAAGACTTGTGTTACAAATCAAAATAATACAAATATAAATAAACTTTGGAAAAACTCAACAAGATATTAAATGTTTACTAGTGCAGTTAAAAATCTTACATCAACTTCTTTTGATGCGTATACTGTAATAATTATTTCTGCAGTATTTTTTTGAAATCAAATAATAGTGATAAAATTATATTAACAATAATAATAATAATAATACTAATAATAATAAATCGTCTTTAATAATTCAAATTACATCAGTATAATAAGTATAAGGAAATAGAGTTTTCTTTTAAGTAAGTCCTGATGACATCAGCATTCATTGTAGCAGGGAATGACGATTTGACCCTTTTTGATGATAAAGTTATGCTTCCTTATCATTACATATCATATCAAAAGTTATGCTTCCCTATCATTACATATCATATCACCCACATAATTATTGTCTTGAAGTGCGACATTATTCATAATGCTGGAAACAGTCAGTGGTTACTCTAGTTCAAAAAATATAAAATTCAACATCGTAATACATCTGATATTTTCTCATTAATTTGTATGTAAGTGCTGCCCTACAATACTTTAAAAAACATAATTTGAGAATTAATCCAAAGAAAACTGGAGTACTTTTTTGTGTTGACAGGCAAAAAACATGATTATTATTTAATCAATTAAAAATTAATATTGGAAGTGACACTAAAATTCTCAAATTGTGTTGCCTTGAGGTTTCCTAAACGTGTCCAAAGGCTGCTACAGAACGACTATGTAAAAATGAAAGTCTTGTATTCGAATAGGTACATTTTAAACTTTAAAAAGTTGGGAAACACTCATTATGTCACTTTACAATTATACAATTATCCTTTCTTAGATGTTGTTGATGTTACCTGCTGTAGGTTTATTTTTAAATTAAGGAAGTTTCATTCGGTAGCTATAATATCAGGCAATTTGGGTGGTTAAAATGTGATAATCGGTTCAAAAAAACAGTAACCAAAAATTATAATTTGGGATCGATGTACTACATAAGTTAAATTTACAAAATCAAAATTCCTACCGATACCAACGTAAAGAAACTAGTGGTTTCACAAAAACTTTTCTTATAGTTTTCTCAAACAGTACAATGTAATAGCACCCCAGTTTTAGCAATGCAGTACAAAAAACTTAGATTAGAATATAAGACATTTTTGCTTAGACCATAGTTTGCATTTTTGGTTATAGTTTATTTATTATTATTTTATATATAGTTTATTATACATTTTTTTATGTCCATACTACAGGGTTAGATAGTTAAGGGGAGAAATGGACATAGTTTAAGCTTCGCCACATTCTATGTATGCCTATATTGTAATATTTTCATACACTTATTAAAGACAAATATTATTATTATTATTATTATACCAAAGACCGTTGTAGTTTGAGAAGGTATCTACTAATTTAGGTAGTAATACTAGCAAGGTACAGCATGCAAACAAGTCATTCTGTAGAATTGTGCTTAGTGATGTCATAAACGGCTTTATAAGACAGGCGTTGTTTTGACTTGTTATTGTTATAAGAATTTGTATTTAGATAATATTTTGTAGCAGAAGAATTATTTATCTATAAAGGACGAATTTTAACTAATGAAAAAGGGTCTTATTCCCTTACCGTTATACTTTAACTGTCAAATGACGACTTGATTAAGAAATGTGTTCATATATCCTGCGTCACGTCCGCAAACTTTCAATTTCATATATTACGGCCACAATTTACAAAGTCTTGTCAGGGTCGAAATCAAAATAAAAAATTACACTATTTATCTAGACTAGAAAAAAAACATTAAAAACGATTAAAATGTAAACGTTATACATGCTAAACAAATATGAGTAAAAGAAGTGCAATACATGTGCCTATATATGACAAATTATATAAAAAAATAATGATTTTACGAACATTACCTTATTAAATTAATAATATAGATCTCAACTAGAATAATATATATATATATATATATATATATATATATATATATATATATATATATATATATATATATATATATATATATATATATATATATATATATATATATATATATATATATATATATATATATATATATATATATATATATATATATATATATATATATATATATATATATATATATATATATATATATATATATATATATATATATATATATATATATATATATATATATATATATATATATATATATATATATATATATATATATATATATATATATATATATATATATATATATATATATATATATATATATATATATATATATATATATATATATATATATATATATATATATATATATATATATATATATATATATATATATATATATATATATATATATATATATATATATATATATATATATATATATATATATATATATATATATATATATGTTATATATAAAAGTTATGGAGATATATATATATATTTATATATATATACGGACATAATATATATATATATATATTTAAAAATATTTTCGCAAGTGCAGCGTTGCCACATCTCTCCGAAACCAATAGCAACATTGAAATTTCAAATAGAACACCCTATATTTTTTTGCAGTTTCTGATTCTACGCACGATTTAATGTAACTTTTGTTAACATCTTCCTATTCTTATCTCCTACCATTTTCTCTAAAAAAATTAATTTATGATTTTTTTTTAGAAAATCACCACGTTAATAAAATTCCATATTTACCTGCGTAAGCAAGATAATTACTAGATTTTTTTTCTGGGTTAGAGAGTGCATATATTTAAAATAACTATATGTTAGAATAGCGATATATCATACAGGGTGTCGTATAAAAAGGACATTTTTATCGATATTTAGTAATGGTGAAAACTCATTTATTTTAAATACAACACCCTGTATTTTATGGTATCTTCGAATAAACCAATACCTTACCTACAATATTTCCATATATGTTCCTATACCCCTACTATACCTATACTATCTCCCACCATTTTTTAGATACGAGCCAACTTTGAATATTTTCCTGTTTTCAAAGACCATCCACAACAAAAGCACCCGCCTCGGCACCTGCTTAGCGAATCACTTAACTAGTTAGGCCATGTAAGGTTTTATTTACCTCATACTGACAAATATTTGAAATAAACAGACAGTTTTAAATACGGTGAATAATCCAAAATGTATTTTTTTAAATACAATTTGTAACCTAAAGGTGTTAGATATTATAAGTGATAATTAAACAAACAAATAATACATAATCGTTAATTTTTAG
>JAUTXW010002807.1:527500-642500 GCA_030620095.1 Kuschelorhynchus macadamiae
TATATATATATATATATATATATATATATATATATATATATATATATATATATATATATATATATATATATATATATATATATATATATATATATATATATATATATATATATATATATATATATATATATATATATATATATATATATATATATATATATATATATATATATATATATATATATATATATATATATATATATATATATATATATATATATATATATATATATATATATCCTTGAAAAAAACGATATCATAGCAAGCCTAGATGTCAAATCGTTATATCCCAGTATTCCAATCGACGAAGCATTGGACAAGATTGCTATGAACGAGGATTTCCAGGCACATATAATAGAACTCTCGGAGCATTGCCTCAAAAATACTTATTTTTCTTTCAACTGGCAAATGTATAAACAAATGGATGGTGCTCCAATGGGGTCCTCGCTATCACCAGTAGTCGCGAATTTATTTATGATATACTTCGAGAAAGAAGCTCTTGAGAAAGCAAGTTTAAAACCCAAATTATGGATTAGTTATGTGGATGACATATTTATTATATGGCAACATGATCATGCAGAGCTCGAAAAATTTCTGACTCACGTAAATTCAATCCACCCCAGAATACAATTTACTCTAGAGCTAGAGGAAAACAACAAACTACCATTTTTAGATGTTTTGGTCACAAAACTACATAACGGACATTTCGAATACACCGTGTATAGAAAACCAACACATACAGACAGATATTTAAATGCAAAATCACATCATCACCCAGCACAAATTCAAGCTGTGGCAAATACTCTAATATCTAGATCCGTGCGACTAACTGAAACACAGACGAGACAAAACGAACTTAAGGTAGTATCTAGTGCTTTAAAGAAAAATGGCTACACAAATCGCACCACAGAGAAAGCTATTAATGCACAGGTTTCCCGAACAACGAACAACAAAAAATATGAGCCGGGAAAGCAACGAGTAGTCTTACCATATGTAAAAGGCACAACAGACAGAATCGGAAGAATTCTGAGGAAACACAACATACAAACAATACACAAGCCACAAACAACTATAGGTAAACTACTCAGAAACCCAAAAGATAAAATCAAACTGGAAAACCACGGAGTGTACAGCATTCCGTGCCAGGACTGTGAAAAGTTGTACGTAGGGCAAACTAACAGGCGAATATCAGCAAGAGTGGAAGAGCATAAACTCAGCATCAGAAATAAACAAACAACCTCAGCTTTATTCCTACATCATCAGGAAACCGGCCATAAAATAAATTTCGATGGGTGTAGGGAGATTGCCAATATAGAACATTATAAGACCAGAATAATCCGAGAAGCCATAGAAATTGAAAAACAAGGTGATTTGAATAAAAGGGACGAATCATTAAAACTACCAACAGTATGGAAGACAATAATCGACAAATCTAAAATCGCAAAAACTCAAGCGCAATTAGCGCAACAACAACAGCACCATCCGGACAACATAAATAACGACCAACGCCTGCGCAGATATAACCTTCGACCCCGAGTGGGGGTATAAAAGGAAGCAACACTTCAGTCTCTATTCGGACGCAAGAAAGAAAGCTTCGAAAATGCCAAATGTGATTTTGGCGAAACGTCAGCAAAACTGTTCTTTTCAGAACGACAGTACTGAACGGATGTACACTTGGAATATATATATATATATATATATATATATATATATATATATATATATATATATATATATATATATATATATATATATATAGCGATAGCTTCGTTTGCCGTGTGACACGTAGGGCCATCCTGTTGAATTAAGATCTCGTCTGGATCAATATCATCCATATTTTGAAAGAAATATTTATTAATTATGGTCCGGGTCAACTTCCAACTGTGCTAAAGCCCAATTAACGAAATAATGACGCAAGCTATGATCTTGCGACTTTAATTCCTGAACCAGCTGAATCTCTCCGGAAAATTTTTCACGTAGTCGACGAGCAGAGCCTAACTTGCTGCGGCCGACGACAAATGGATAAATTTGGGTTTTCTTTCATACTTTCACGTACAGCTGCGATATTCCTTTTATTACGCATATTCCTTCGACGCATTGGGGTTTTCACATCATATAGAGAGTATGTGGCACGAAATCTAACTACAGTGCCATGGATAGCTTGCTCAGAGGGGACGGTTATGTGCGCCGTAATTCCGTAAAATTCACGAAGTCTTCTGTATGTTTCACGCATCGATGTCCGATTTTCAAAGTAAATTTGAGTAATTTGGGAACGTTTTTCAAGCCTTAGTCTAGTCATGATGATTTGCCAAACTGCACTGAATATAAATTGTATAAACAGCGGCAAATTAGCAGTTCGAATTGACAGTGATTTCTATCAAAAGTTCTGCCTAACCTAAAAATACACCAGTTACAAAGCATCAGACTATCAAATAATTTAAAGTAAGTTTGCAACTACTCACACTGTCAAAAGTCTTGGACACCCCTGATATTTAACAAATTATTTCATGGGGGGAAAAATAAATAATGTTCATTAAAATATATTTATTTTTGATTACATTTTTCCATAACAACAAAGTTTTTTCAAAATTGAAATTAATTAAAACCAATAATAAAAAAGTATTGCAATATTTTCATAAATTTAATTAATCAAACACTAAAAATATTTTACTTTATTTTTGAACTAAACATAATTTAATAATCAGTATGACTTCCTCTTCTATCCACTAACATATTGACACGGCGGTGCATTGAAGCAATCAAGTTATTGATTGTCTCCTGAGGAATATTGTTCCATTCTTCTACTGCCGCTACAATTAACTCATCTGCATTTTGTGGTGCATTGAGGCGACGATGAACTGCTCTAGAGACAAAATCCCACATGTTTTCTATAGGATTTTGATCTGGTGAGTTCGCTGGCCAAGGCAGTCTGGTAATTTGCCCTTCTTCAAGTACTCTTTCAACGATTCTTGCCCGATGTGGCCGGGCGTTATCGTCCATAAAGATAAAATTCTCGCCTAGTTCGTTGCGCAGAGGGTTGATTATGGGTCTGATAACATTATCAATGTATACCTGACTTGTCATATTCTGGCGGATAGGGATTAATGGGGTTCGGCGGTTGTACATAATTCCCCCCCAAAACATTACTGATCCTCCTTGATAGGGAGCAACTTCTCGGGGAAAATTGAGTCTTTGTTGACGTCCTGGTTCCCTCCAAACCCTTTGCCTACGGTCATCACTCTGCAGTGCAATTCTGGTCTCATCCGTAAACAAGACCCAACGCCATTGCTTCAAAAGCCATGCGCTATGGTGCCTTGCCCATTGTAAACGCGCAACTCTGTGTCGTGGAAGTAGAGTAGGGACTCTTAGATACCTTCTTGAATGAATATTTGCTCTATAGAGTCTTCTTCTTATTGTTGATGTCGATAAACCACGGCGAAATGCACGTTGGAAGTGATTTCTAAGAGCTGGAGCTGGATCGTGTCGATGTCTACGGACATAATTGACGACATACCGATCCTCCCTTTCGTTTAGAATCCTTGGCCGTCCACTACGCTGTCTTCTTTCGATAGTGCCAGCTTCTTCAAATCTTTGAATAATTCTTATGATTGATGACCGTGGAATCTGCAACAGCCTGTGTATATGGTGATTAGAATGCCCAGCTTCATGTAAAGCAACAATTCTTGCCCTATCAAACCCAGAAATTTCATGACCGGGCATTTTAAAGCAGACAGAAGGCAAATTCTCTTATTTGAATCAAAAATAAAATACACACATTTACGTTTTAACGTCGGAAACCACACTAATTCATTTTATCTGTACATGTTTATGATTTTGTTTATCAACAAAATAACTTTACTTTTTGCCTAGCAACGAAAAAAAGACCTAAATATGAAATAGCCCAAAAAATACTGGGGGTCCAAGACTTTTGACAGTGTGTGTAGTAAGACGAAGTCATGCATTTATAATTATATTTAAATTCATTAGCTGTTATTATCCTATTGGAAAATAAATATGTGCAAATTTTTGTCGCCATAAATCCACTCTTAAAACACGTCAGTGATGCAGCTTTTAAGCATTGTTTTTTGGTGCCTAGCCGGCTGATTGTATCACATCTTAAGGTGCCGACTTTGCAAAATTCCATGTAGGCTTTAAACCCAGCACTTGATTTTTAGTAGTTTGTTTTGTATATACAAAGCAATTTACGGAGGGTAGCTAATTAAAATATTAACAGTAATTTTATCTAAAATAATTGAATTTAGGTGTAACGTGTAGGAAATGTGTCCAAATTGTTTATCATTTGCATTGTTTTAGAAATTATCTACAATTTTCTATAACAATCTTTTAATAGCGCTAGAATGTTAATAGACCTCGTATTAAAAATAATCTTATATCGAGTCCTGTGTGTATACAAACTAACAACACATACAGAACCCGAATACTTATTAACAAACATGTTTTAAACAAAAAAAATTCTTCAGCAATAATATTTAAATGATAATTAGATATCTAAAAACAGTTATAAAATAACTATAAAACTGGCATTTGTAGTTTGTATAGCAGTAATGGGGTCTTATTTATAAAATAATTTTTTATTGCAAAATACTTTTATAAGTATATTTTGTATTTATTGACAAACTAAATACAAAGTAAAATTCTATTTTTAGATGCAAAATTATTATTAAGGTAACCTTATATGATTAGTAAAACACTAAATTTTTCATCTTTGAATTGAATCTGGCTATTCTAAAAAATGTCGAATAAAATGCTTGGAAAAAAATAAAATGAGGTGACTATTTTAAAATAAGATTAAAGCCAGTTTAAAAAGCACAGTTAGTTCTAATTGCCCCTAAAATTAACAATCCTCCTCACTCAGGAGAGATTGAGAACTTCTATTGCTGATGAGCCGAAAAGTCTCTGAAGGGAGAGTATAAGTTTAAGAGAACGGATTCCCAAGCCTACTCAAATCTACACCCTAATCTAGCTTACAAAAATCCTGTTTATTTTTATAACAACAGTTTATATTTAACCAACTAGTTTTACAAAATTAGAGTTATCACTCAGAGATAATCCAATTTAAATTTTTTCAAAGTCAAAAATATTGCAGAGTCAAAATAGGTTAAAATCACAAATCAGTATAAGTCAAAAATTAAAGATGCAGATTCAAAATATAAAAATAGCAAATTTCAAAAACTGTGATTGTGCAAGAAGTTACAAGTTTTAAAAATGCAAAAATCAAAAAATATAGGGATAACAATTACGCCAAGAAGCACTTAAAACAAATACAATATGAACAGTTTACGTTGAAATGACTGTGAGTTACTTAGAGGGAAAATTTATATCTGGAGATGAACTATAGCTTGGAGAACGCTTATAAGATAAGAACACCCTTGAGAGCATAGATCAGGGGAACCAGATCTAATCTAGGACGATCGTCACAATCTAAGCTCTATTCGGAACCTTTGTGCAATGGAACCTTTCGATACAAAGACACGGCGTCTTCCAACGTTGGGAACTAAAGTGCAATGTTTCTCTTGATGTCTTCGGCTGTATCACTAATAAGGACAATTAAAAAACGTATTAATATACACAACCGCTGTTTAAGGAGGGCAAATTTATGAACACATGTGACATTCACGAGTTTGACGAATGATCTGAATGAAGTTGAAAATTTCGGTCCATGTTTATAGTGGTTTGCAGTTGACGTCATTCCTTTTCTGCCAGTTTGGCCTATGGTGGCCATTCTGGGCAGAGTCCGTTGAACGAAACTCGTGTCAATTTTTCTCAGTCTGTTCCAATTTTATTTACTGTTCACATCTCCTGAGAATCTTTCAAGTTCTGTAGGAGCCTTGGTTTTGATTATTTTTTACATTCCGTATTTTTCCTTGACTGTCCGTCACTTTATGTGCCTTTTGGCAAAATTTCAGATTTTTTTGAAATACTTTTTTCCAAAAAAAAATATTTTGGCTTTAAAATGGTTGTTAAACGTTAGTACATATTTAGTTCACTAATCCCTGGCGATTTTTGCTCCAAGTAGTTTTGTTGTAATCGTAAGTTTTTGGTAGGACCTGGTGCTCCGCTTCCTTCAACGTGGTTTTTTCAAATTTGGTTTTATTATTTAAAAATGTTTCTATTTATTAGGGCTATCTTTTAATGAAACTCCGGTTTTGATCCGTGAAAATTCTATTTTTTGTTTTTCCGAAAATTCGTCCGAAAATGCAAAAATGAACTTTTTTGTTTTTAACTTTAGAAAGCTGAATTTGGTACTAGGTAGTTTTTATCATTTAGAAACTTTTACAAAGAATAACTTTTTTCGATATCTGTTTTTGTTTTTGAGATATTGAGGTGGCGCGGCGTCTTTTCGAAGAACAAGTAGCTTCAATTTCTGGATTTTCATTTGCTGATAATTCCTTCGGGAATTAATCAATCTGTCTTTAGTTAATCCTTTTCGATTTTTTCGTTTCGTCTCTTAGCCATTTACTAAGGAAAAAAAGCTTGTTTGAAGCATTAGATTTTTAGGGCGTGTTAACCGATTTTTAAATTCAAGTCACGAAATTTCAATCCTTATAAGTTTTTTAATTTATGACCAATTTGTATGATTCTTTTTTCAGTTGCTGCGATAAGGGCTTTCAGAAAAATGTTAGTTTTGAAACGAAGAATTTGATTTTAGAATTTTGAAAATTTAGGTTAATTTTGAAACTAAAAGAATTAATTGAGATATTGGAAGGAACTTGGATAGGCGTGAAGCGCATAAAAAGTTATAGGTTTTTACAAACTTTCATTGTTCTATCTTTTTTCTAAGTATTTTTAATGTTATTTTTAAAGGTGTTTTAAACATGTGTATTTAAAAGATTATTACTTGTTTTAAACTGTATATAAAAACATGATTAAAACTTAAATGTGCGTTTTTTTTCTAGTTGGTTTAATATAAAAGTAACACAACATACTTATACAGTAAATACACCAAGGTAATAATAATAATAAACAAATCAAACAAATAATACATAGATTAAACTGTAATAACAGTTTTAATTTAATTTTTAATTTTAATTTTAATTAAATTTTTGTTTTAATTTTTTTTAATATAATCTTCACCTAAAAGTTTGATGATGTTTTAAGTCCGTCTGAAAATTAGTTTAACTTAAAGGCAGTCGGATTAGTATATGAACCTATAAATCTATGAATCATACTAAGATGACTCATAGGCTAATCTTAGTGCGTTTAAGTAAATCTAATTTTCAGACCGTGTTAACAATGGATTTCAATAAATCTAATTGATAAAATTCTTCAAAAAAAGTTTAATAAAAAAGCTGTCGGTATAGGAAAAACAAATGCGTACAAAGTTATATGTATTTATATGTAATTTATATATAGGTAATCCCAGATCTAAATTAGGTGCATTTCTAAATGGTTTAGATATTACAATACCATATAAAATAAATAATTTCTTAGGTAATTTTATTAAAAATAATAAAAGCAAACCCGACAAACAAACAATCAGGTGTATAACAACGAAATTATAGAGATTATCACAAAACAAAATCGCCCAAAGAGATATTTTTCTTAAAAGAAAACGAACACTATAAATACTTCAACAAAGGAAAAACCGGATCCAATTACATAAATCACTTAATTGAGCCTGGTCTCTAGAAATAAAAAACTCAGAAAGTCAAAATGTTTATTGAACGATTAGATAGAACTTAAAATTCATCCCTGTTAAATATATTTTTATACCATTAGTTTAATTTTATAGCTAGTACGTAAAGTTTCTAAAATTGAATATTACTGAAAAAGTCCTAGCAAGAATTTAATAAACCCTGTTTTATAAAGTCTGTTTGACTAAGGCTGAGTTAAAAGTCATATGAATTTAAGTACTTTATTAATAGGGTTGTAAACCTTGGCGTAATAAGAAGTTTTTAGTACTTGTACTGTCGAACTTATCGAATAATAATCATTTCCAGCCAAAAAGCACGTCGGATGTTTTAACATCGCAAATTGAGTTTAAACTTATCATCTTAATTTTTCACTTCAAATTCAAAATTTGTGACGTCAAAACCGTAATTATTTTCTTGATGGTTTCGGCTCTTACTTGATGAAAATCCATAGTAACAATTAGATAAAAATACTCGTTTTCGATTTTTACTTGTATATTGTCTAACATGACATATGTCATGCAACATTTGAAAAAGTTGCTGTGCCAACGAAACATATGTCATGTTAGACAATATATAAGTGAAAATCGAAAACGAGTGTTTTATCTAATAAAAATTATCATAATTCTTTTGTTATTTCAAGGTTTCGAGCATACACAACTATTACGTTAAAAATTGCTGCTGGCTAAAAGCCGTTTTTTGATGTTTTGATGGATGCTTTTCTGAAATGTAGGTATTTACTTCAAACGCCAAAACTATAACCAATTGTGTAACACAGTGTATACCTCATATTTAACGTTTCCATTATATTGCTTGGCTTTTACGTTAAATTTTTACAAAACGTAAGCATATTGTACTCCACGTTTAACTAATAAATTCATTGAGAGTTTTTTTTTTGTTGTCAGTTTCGACGTAATTTCGAATTTCAGGAAAATGTTCTCGATTTCCAGCAGTGCCAAAGAATTACGGTTTCTGACGTGACGCGTGTTATATTGCCGGATTTTTGTGACGCGAAGATACTTATTGAAGCATTGAAAAATCAACTTAATAAAAAAATAAAAACCATCGTTTCTGCGCCTTCTTGTGGCATCTACTTTCATTTTGGAACATAAAATTGGTTTATAACCGGATTTGTATTTGTATGTATGGTTTTGTTTTTAAATTATGAAAGAAATAAGTATATATATATATTTGTATTATTAGTGATACACGAGTAGGCTACATAAGACATTTGCTTTATCAAATGAGAGTAAAATTCCTAAAAATTGGTAAGTGAACAGTGTGTCCCAAAATAAGTGGTAAGTCACTCTTATATGCAAAGAGGCCAAGTAGAAATATTACTAGTATTTTATGTATTATTTCGTAAACTGCTTCACAACTGAGGTATTCACTCTTAAACCTGGGATGTGGAAAACAATTCTATAAAAAAAAATTATATATGCCCTGAAATCATACACCACATTAAATGGATACAATTTTGGTTACCTAAAAATAAAATTTACTTTTTCTGTTATGGCTCATCCCGATATTTTGAAAGCTAATCCCGATATTTTGAAAAGGCTGTGCCGAAAATTTCCTTCATGTTTTTGTAAGCTACCAACTCAACCATCACACTACACTCTATAACCTTTTTTTCTTGAAAAATGGTTTTCGACGTTCTAGGCTTAAGGCACAGTTTGGCAGTTCATTAGGAGACATTTATTACAAGCTAACTTTGTGTGTATTATATCTTTGTATTTCACATTACACCAACTTCACTACGAGTATGCCATAATTAACTGTATGAATAATAATATTCATACAGTTAACTTACCCCTGTTAACTCTTGCCTTTCGTAGGAGCAATAATGTGGATATCTTTGCATTTCACGTTACACCAAGGTCACTACAAGGATGCTATACAGTAGGTACAGTGCTCCATTCGTTCTAAGTCCATTTAAATTCTTTGCAATGGAAAATTGCACACCTTGTCTGGGACACCCTGTATTAATTGTGTAGAGCAATTGCAAAATACTTATTTTTGCTTAAATTCTTTGCATTGGAAAATTGCACCTAGTCTGGGACACTCTGTATTAATTGTGTCTATTCAGAATATCCATGTTTATTTGTTTACTACAATGTTTTCTTTTTCATTTGTGCATTAATCATTTATTTTTGTTTTTATAGGAATCTGCAAGCTGCAATTTGTTCATATCTAGATGTAGAAACTCCAAATATCCTACCCTCCATGGCTTTGGTATCCGACCCAGATACTTCTGAAACTGAGAATATTGAACCTAACACAAGGTACTTGCTAACATTTACTAAGTCCTATTATTATTCAGATCACGATAATGGATATCAAAAATGTATTGGTTTAAAAAACCTTACAAAATATTTTTAAATTATGAGGTGGAATGGCTTTTTGGGGGACATTTAGATTCCAAATGTTTCTGGACTAACTCGTTCCTGCTGAATCCGAATCTGTCATCTACCATATTGTTAAATCTCCTTCTATTTTCTATGAATTGATAAAGCAATAATCATTCGAGATAAAGGGCTGTAAATACCATAATTAGTATGATGAAACGGTATAGGGAACAGAATACTGATCCTATGAATATTGTTAAACTTAGCAAACTAAGTAAATCCAAATAATTTTCAAAATGTATACCTATTAAATTCTTTAATAGGCAAGCTTGTAGGTAATGCTAACTTGGTAATAAATATTCAGAACGTAACGACTTGGCAAGAAGTCAAAGATACCCTGTAAAGAAATGTTGCAGACAGTCGCGATGAAAGTGGTCTGAATAGAGATTTAGTAATGTTTAAGCAATTACATAGAGAATCACCCCAAACATTTTATGATAGGTGCTTAGAGTTATTAAAATTGCTATGTAGTTATGTAAATGTGCATGAAGCAGAAAACGCCACTGAGTAAAGCGCGAGTTGTACAGATTGATCCCGATAACTCTTTATATGGAAATATCTTGGGTATTTTTGAAATAAAAAAAAGTGTTCCAAACAAAAGTTGTTTAATCCGATCTACTTTTTCATATGCTTATATTTTAATATATATAGGGTATATCATAAAAGCAAGGCAAATACCAACTTTTTTTTTTTTAAATATAATATACCACATTTTTTAATTTAAACTTTGTTTTTTTTTTTAATATAGTATACCACACTTTTTAATGTTTTCGAATTTTGTATTAAATTCTGCATATTTTTTGTATAATATACCATGTAAAAAAATTAATGGTTTTCGAAATATGGAAGGTTTTAGAATTAAGAAATACTACGATTTTTGTGATATAATTACTTACCTATTTAGATACGTACTGCTACCTAAAGATAAAGGTTTATTTCTCGAATGTCATATCATTGATATTTCAAGCCTACTTTATTGCTTGACTCATTTTTATTTTGTGCTACTACTTAAAAAATGAGCTATTCGATTGCTGAAAGGTACAAAACAGTCTTATTTCAAAAATTATAATAACGCCACAAGAATACGAGAACAGGGAAATTGTTCAGAATGGTCAGATAATACCATCTGTATCAACTATATTTCTTACGAAAACGGCGTTTTTAAGCGGGTGGATGGGACGTATTAGAGACTAGTTATATTGATACAAATGTATACAAATACTACTAAGAAGCAAAATACATTCAAACTTTAAAGGGCACTATTGCCAATTTTGGGATGGACAAGATAATAAAATCTAATACGTTTTTTTAAAAACTTATGTTTACAAAGTGGTTAATTTTGAACTCATCTAGCAAATTCTGTAGTGTTTTAAGTGCTGCTTTTAATGTTCCTGATATTTGCAGTAGCTGTGGTCTTCTGAATGAATTTTGCCAGGACCGAAATTCATAAAATTTTGTTGTCTTAACTTCTGTGTCAGCATTTGCTTCTAAAAATAATGCCTACTCCTATGTCGACTGTCATGTGTCGTTTTTGCAGTTTTATCCTCTCTTAAGTTTTTATTGAAACAACATACTTTTTACCAGGAGCTTGGCGACTAATATTGTCAGGAACAAAAAGCTTTTTCACGTTTCCCCTCACTTCTTCACTTATTTTGTTGTGTCCTCCACCATTTTCACCCTTAATGAGTTAGTCCGAAATCGTATAAGATGCTGATTTCATCACAATTTCCCGGCGTTTTTAAAAGCTTTTGGGCAAAAGTTTCTTGATTTTTTTTAAATGCCTAGCTTCTTTTTTTCTTTTAGCTTTTAGAACTTCCGAGTACAGAGATTTTTTTTCTTCTAGCATAATTTTCTATAAATTTAATATAGGCGTTTTGATTCAATATAAGGTTTTTTCTCTGCGTTTACAGCCTCTCCCGTTCTTTTTATATATATATATATATATATATATATATATATATATATATATATATATATATATATACAATAATGCATCTAATAACTGGGATCGAAGGGACACATTTTAACACGTTCGCTCTTGTCAATAAACAACTTAGCCCAAATCGAAAAACAACATAAATATATTCTGTATCAAGCCAAATCGTAGATAACTAAGAATCATTAAAAAATCTTTTAAAGGTTTTTTTCTTAGACATAAAATATATGTTTTTTGTAAGATGAACAGAACAAAAAAAAACTTACTAGTTTCTTTTCAAAGCAAAGAAAAATCAAAAGAAATTTGTATAAGAAATGTCTTTAAACCTGACTCTCGAGTAAACCATTACCTAAGCTAATACCAATGGGCGTATTTACTAGAAACACATAACAGACCACTGAAATGCAGAGAAAATTATGTTTTAAATACTCGGACGGGGAAGGAACCCCCCCTTACATGTACTAGCAGAATAAAACATCACATTAGGTCATGAAATACGGGACTGAAGACCATCTGGTATAGTTTTGAGACAATCGAAAAAACTTCGTAGCAAGATTTTATACCATTTATTGTTGACCTATTTAGCATTGAGCTACCATCTATATTACCTGGCTTCTAAAACCAAACTGTATTCAGTGGAGAATTAAATTATGGTGACCGTGGAAGACAAAAATACTTGGGTACTTTCTTCCATGAATGGATAAGGTGATGACATAATAAGACAACCAGATTCATTCTAAGATTTTATTACAACATTAAACAAGCGGATACAGCGAAAGATTTATTCAGTAGTGTCGGGCTGTTCTGCTGCATCTGTCGCAGTCGGCCATAATTCTTGAAAGGAAACAAAATTTTCTGGAATATGGAGTTCTAATTTTTTAACGTTATCTATTTTGGCGCTTCAAGGGGACATTTGGCGACTTTAGTCTTAACGTTGTGATCGCAGAAAACGCTAACATTGATTTGGCGAACGTAAAAGGTATCTTGAACTGGAATCTTGGGAATCGTAAGGTTTTGCGTGTAATCTAAACAAAGGGCAACGACAATATCGTCTGCGTTTTGCTAGGCCTCTTTCAGTTTTGAAAAAAATGTGTTGCCTCGACGCTTATGTTTCCCAAACTAGGCTTCAGACTTCGTGGATTTCTTTCTTTATATTTCTTATGTTAATATTACTGATTGGTGTAATGTATGTTGAACTATTGGAAATAAAAATTATTATTATTATTATAAATCCGCTACGGCATTTTTTTAGCACCTTCACTAATGTGCAATTTCTTTATCTTGGTTTTAAGCGTTCCACACTCACAGCAACAATCCACTTGCGGTTGCGGAAAAATGTTTGGAAAGCAATTTTAGTGTCCGGTGTTTTTCATTGTATTTCTTCTATAATTTCTTGATGTGGAGTCTCTGATCCAGATACTTAATGACGTAGTGACCAAATTCCTAAAACCACATAAGAAAAAAGAATGTTTATGCCTTCTTGGATACAATTATTGACGATTTATTCATAACTTCGCGAAAATAACCAAACCCTTAACAAAACATCTGAAAAAAGGTGCAAAAATCGAACGTAATAACGAATTCATTAATTGCTTTAATTTTTAAAGCCCATACTTTAGTATCCAGATTTCAATAAACCATTTAACCTAATCTATGAGGCTAGTAATGTAGCTCTCGAATGTGTCCTTAGTAAAGGACTAATAGGCAAAGATTTGCCAGTAGCTTACAGTCTGCCTACGTTAAACGATTCAGAACAAAACTATTCAACAATTGAAAAGGAATATCTGTTTAATTTGGGCAACCAAATATTTCCGCCCATATTTATATTTATTTAACATAATAACTGATCATAAACCACTACAGTGGTTGTTTTCATTAACAGACCCTAGTTTAAAGTTAATTAGGTAGCAAAATTGAACTAGAAGATTTCGACTACACGATAATATATAAAAAGGGCAAATTGAATACCAATGCGGACGCATTATCACGAATAGAATTACCTACCAAAGGAACAAATTATGCCTCATATCAAGTCATTATAAAAGATACATTACGTTCTCCAGCGCGACCCAGAACGGAGATTTTATTTCAAAAGAATCGGAGATTAACCATGCAGATTTCCAGAGACGGTTTTAAAGGGGATATCTTAAATGTCGTTAAGGAACATGTAATTCCCGATAAACAGTACTATTTATACTTCGACAACCCAAATATTTACGAACCATTTCGTGAAATAATTAGAAACAATTTTAAATGGTCCTGTATTAAATTTCAACGCTATTTGGCAAAACTTGTTGATGTTACCGATACAAATCATTTGGAATAATTAAAAAGTACCATGAAGGTAAAACGAATCAAAGAGGAATAGACGAGATCGAACAAAGGATTAAAAATTAGTGCTATTGGCCAAATTTGAAAAGTTCTTTTCAGACGTAAAAATATGATTGCGAAATATGTCAAATAAGTAAGTATGGTCGTAATCATGTTAAGCACGCAAATCTAACCCCGACGGACCTTTCAAAATAATTCATCTTGACACAGAACGAACTAAATTGCTGAGTGTCTGATAAATTTTCAAAATTTACTCAGACATACCCTCTGAAATCCTTAGCTTCTAGCAAAATATACCTAAAAATAAGAGTCGATAACAGTAGAAATGAGTTCAAAAATTCAAAAGTAACGGAATTGCTACAATTTTCATTTACAATTCTATTCACCCATCATCCGCAAGTATTAGCTTATAATAATTCTATACTTTCCAAAATAAAACTGATTAACATAATAAACGGTCACATTACCGAAGATAACCCCTTCGACGTTAACTAGGACCAATTATTAATTAGCG
The DNA here is from genome assembly GCA_030620095.1 of Kuschelorhynchus macadamiae. Lineage (NCBI taxonomy): Eukaryota > Metazoa > Arthropoda > Insecta > Coleoptera > Curculionidae > Kuschelorhynchus > Kuschelorhynchus macadamiae. The sequence goes on from JAUTXW010002807.1 coordinate 542,342, forward strand.
ACTATATTAATGACCTGAAAAACGAAATAAAAATCTTATATTCACTTATATATATAATCAAATAAATGAAAATATAATGAATACCAAGGAAAAAGTGATAGGTAAAATTAATAAAAAACGAGATAACCCCGCTTTATTTACGCCAAATGGAAATGAAACTCGCCGACGAATTCGAGAAACGAGGTAAGTTAATTTCAAAAAACGCAAAACGTCCGTTTAGAAAAAGATGTAGTATTGTTAACAAGTCTTATATTCTCTTTTCAGTTTGTTACAATTCACGCTCGCATTCGAAGAAAAAATAGCTGTGAGAAAGCTGATTGATAATCCCTGTATAATTTTAAATTATGTTCAATAGTACACATATGCTTTATTTCATTATTACACTATTTAACCCTATTATTATAGAAATAAATAAGCTATTTAAATTCTAGAAATTTATCTGTAATGTTAAGTCGTCACGCCGAATATTTAAGAGTCGTCGAATTATTTTAAGATTTTAAATGTAACCAAAAATAGGATTAAGTTTTTTTATTAGTTAGTTATCAACTGATTTCTATTGGCGTTAGAGTATGTTGTGTGTTAACAAAAAGCAAGAGCGAGGACTTGTGTTCTTGCTTTTTGAAACATTAATAAAATTAGATCGTTTTATTCTTAATAATAAAATTAATTATATTTTACAAATGCCGATAACATATCATGAAAACTTGGACTATATTCATCTCTATTCTATACCAATGTTAAGTAAGGATCAGCCCAGCGAAAATATTGTCAATGTTATCTGCAAGAAGCAAGTCAAAAATTATTTGGTACGTATCTAGTCCAAATACTAACCACCTTTAAAATAATTATCGTTCATGAAACAATAATCAATAATCGGAAGCCCATACTAGGCAGCAGCCAACCAATATTATTTCCCGATTTTACAGTTAAAGTTAGCCTACTGCCAGTTCTTTCTTAATCTCAGTGCCCATCTTAGGGAAGTGAAGTTAGATCGATTTTACGAACTTGTAAACCAAATAGAAGAAAATAAACCCAAGGTGTTCTGAGCCAAGTATCAAGTTTTCCTAGCATATGGACCCTCCTAATATATGCAGCCCTTATTTTTGGCGCCGCCTTCGATGGCTACAAGCGATGTTTCCTTCGGCTAAAGCGAGGAGAAGGCAATCATGAAGAGCAGAGCAGACAAAATCTTTCTGATAGATATTTTATTATTATTAGCTAAAAACCCGTATGTCTAAGTCCAGTGAATCATATCTGTTTCTTTTCTATCTCTTATTTTCCAAATAACCTTTCTCAGGTAATTTTTGATACCAATTTGTTAGGGTGCTTGTTTTTTCTGGCAACTACCGTAGAATTGTTTTTGGAATAAAGCAGTACGGCTAACGTTTCCAGTCCTGGTATTTGGCCACGGGCCGCCTTATATGGTCGAGTGGTGGGACTATACCGGTTAAACCGGTGAATTTAGTTTATTATATAACTATTATTAAATTAAAATTACTTCAGAAGCTACGTTTTATATCATACGATACGGAACAATAAAAATCTGAAGTCAATATGGCAACATTTTTAGGTATTAAAAGATAGGCAATCCGCAAAATGTAAATTTTGACCCAATAAAATTATCATGACCAGAGGCTGTCGAGCCGCACAAGCACTTTGCTGCTGCATACGAAAAAATAAAAATTGGCAGCAGACACAGGGGTTCTTATTGTCGTCAAGGCCAGTAGAAACCATTATTGTCGACTTTGAAATCGATACCAATGAAAGTAAGAATGAACCACAAACTAGCTGCTCATATCAGAAAACTACTGCACTTAAGAACAAAGGAAAATAGGGATAAGGAGGAAGTGGGTTATTTTAATGTATGCTGCTTCGAAAAGTTATAGGCTAGACGCAACCTGACTATGTGCAGTGGTCATAGCAGAGAAAGTAAACAGTAAGACATTAAATTATAAAAAAAATTAAATCTCTATGTGATTTTTAGAGTAAATTTGTAAATAAAAATTTTGGATTGCACATACACAAACAGAAAAAAATGCAAATTTTATCCGTGAGAAATAGTTGCTCTCTAAATGATAATATATGCTTTTAACAAGTTGTTTTAGAATACAGGTGTCTACAAATGATAGAAGATACTATTTTTTTTTAATTATATATTTATCAAAATATATGAGAATGAAAATAGACACACAAATTCTCATAATGAATCAATAACAGCTCAAATTATCATTATACCTACACATATATATATATATATATATATATATATATATATATATATATATATATATATATATATATATATATATATATATGTATATGTATATATATATATGTATGTATATATATATATATATATATATATATATATATATATATATATATACTTATTACAAATAGATCTTTCTAGAGATACTAGGTTTTTTTCAATTATATGATTTTCACAATTGATATAATAAATCAATATTAGATTAAATTACCCTTATATATATATATATATATATATATATATATAATATATATATATATATATATATATATATATATATATATATATATATATATATATATATATATATATATATATATATATATATATACTTATTACAAATAGATCTTTCTAGAGATACTAGTTTTTTTCAATTATATGATTTTCACAATTGATATAATAAATCAATATTAGATTAAATTACCCTTATTATACATACACCATAAAGAAATTTTATTCGGTTTTGCAAGATCGCAAGGGAACATTGTTATTTTAATACCACTCTTATCAAACTTAGAGAAAAAAAAACTCAAGAATTTAAATTATTATTAAGTATAATTAGTCATTACTATTAAACCAACAAGCAAGAAACAAAATATAAGCTCTTAAAGTCGAATGCGGTCTTATCGTGCGGGTCCAAAGGTCACCACCACAAACTGGCAAGCGCCTTAAAGTCGGAAGGCGGTTCGAATCAGTGGAACAATCCGGATATGTTATGTTTATGTTAACGAAAGTGAGATTTTTTATTAATCACCAAAAATTATGAGCCCCGCTTGACCTAAAAATCTTACCACTTATACAGTGTCATTTATTTAAATGCGGGCCACCCCTGTGCAAAGAAAACTTGTTAAAAACACAAGATAATTAGTTATTACTTCCCTCGTTAGAATTTTTCAGATCTTTACGTTTAAGGGTCCCTAGATGTCGGAAAACATGTTTTCTTAATTCTGTCTGTCTGTAGGTATGTCTGTCCGCGGCGTAGCTAAAAAACTACTTATCCGATTTCTTCAAATTTCAGTCTAAAGGCCATGCATGCGAAAAATACAGGCTATATATATATATATATATATATATATATATATATATATATATATATATATATATATATATATATATATATATATATATATATATATATATATATATATATATATATATATATATATATATATATATATATATATATATATATATATATATATATATATATATATATATATATATATATATATATATATATATATATATATATATATATATATATATATATATATATATATATATATATATATATATATATATATATATATATATATATATATATATATATATATATATATATATATATATATATATATATATATATATATATATATATATATATATATATATATATATATATATATATATATATATATATATATATATATATATATATATATATATATATATATATATATATATATATATATATATATATATATATATATATATATATATATATATATATATATATATATATATATATATATATATATAGGCCTATATATATATATTATATATATATATATATATATATATATATATATATATATATATATATATATATATATATATATATATATATATATATATATATATATATATAATATATATATATATATATATATATATATATATATATATATATATATATATATATATATATATATATATATATATATATATATATATATATATATATATATATATATATATATATATATATATATATATATATATATATATATATATATATATATATATATATATATATATATATATATATATATATATATATATATATATATATATATGGTATGGTGTAGGTATAATGATAATTTAAGCTGTTATTGATTCATTATGAGAATTTGTGTGTCTATTTTCATTCTCATATATTTTGATAAATATATAATTAAAAAAACAGTATCTTCTATCATTTGTAGACACCTGTACTCTAAAACAACTTGTTAAAAGCATATATTATCATTTAGAGAGCAACTATTTCTCACGGATAAAATTTGCGTTTTGTTCTGTTTATATATGTGCAATCCAAAATTTTTATTTACAAATTTACTCTAAAAATCACATACAGATTTTATTTTTTTTTACAATTTAATGTCTTACTGTTTACTTTCTCTTCCACTGCACATAGTCAGGTTGCGTCTAGCCTATAACTTTTCGAAGCAGCATACATTAAAATAACCCACTTCCTCCTTATCCCTATTTTCCTTTGTTCTTAAGTGAAGTAGCTTTCTGATATGAGCAGCTAGTTTGTGGTTCACTCTTTCTTTCAATGGTATCGACTTCAAAGTCGACAATAATGGTTTCTACTGGCTTTGACGACAGTAAGAACCCCTGTGTCTGCTGCCAATTTTTATTTTTTCGTATGCAGCAGCAAAGTGCTTGTGCGGCTCGACAGCCTCTGGTCATGATAATTTTATTGGGACAAAATTTACATTTTCCGGATTGCCTATCTTTCAATACCTAAAAATGTTGTCATATTGACTTCAGATCTTTATTGTTCCGTATCGTATGATATAAAACGTAGCTTCTGAAGTAATTTTAATTTAAAGGTTCGGTAATAGGTTCATAAACTAAATTCACCGGTTTAACCGGTATAGTCCCACCACTCGACCATATAAGGCGGCCCGTGGCCAAATACCAGGACTGGAAACGTTAGCCGTACTGCTTTATTCGAAAAATAATTCTACGGTAGTTGCCAGAAAAAAACAAGCACCCTAACAAATTGGTCTCAAAATATATAAATTAAGGGCCATGCATGCGAAAAATACATTATATATATATATATATATATATATATATATATATATATATATATATATATATATATATATATATATATATAAGATATAGCCTGTATTTTTCTTCGTTAGCCCCGAGTTTCTGGTAAAGCGATTTTAACGATTTTTATATATCAAATTTTGTCTTATAATTAAAAAAAAATTCCTTATTTTAAACACGCTTTAAAATTGGAACAAGTATTCTATAATTATTTATTTATTGCTTACAAAATTACAAATGTACTAAACAAGTAAGCAAAAGATGGTGTCATCTAATAAAAAAATTTTTAAATTAAAATTCACTGGCTAATATCCAGGAGCCAGTGGCAAAAGCTCTGAGAAGGGGTATAAGGAATGTACAGAAACTTGTGCATGAAAAAAAAACATAATTTACTTCCGAAGAGGATTAAGAAATGTACACGAAAAAATCCAAAGGCAAAAGACTTAAGTTACAATGGAAAAATGGATATTCATAATGCAATTTATGATTTATACACGTCAAAGACTAATATAATCCTTCAGAAACTTTTTAATATTATAAACTAAAAAATATTATCATCACTTAAAAAGTCCTCATCTCCTGAGTCGTCCTCAAATGGCGCAATGATCATTGGTGCTATTTCGACATCTAGAACTCGTTCTCGATTACACCAATCCCATATTAATTTCTCCGTATGTTCCACAGATTTCTTCCAGTACTCCGGCGTAATATAATTTAATGAATCTTGCCAAACAATTTGCACTTCATCTGATGTAAGACCATCGTTCACGTGTTTTTCTTAATATGATTTTGCCCCAGCCCATATTAATTCTATTGCGTTAAACTGACAATGGTATGCCGGCAGTCGTAAAACCGCATGTCCATTTTCCCGTAATATTTCATCTACGGCATATATTGTTGGTTTTTTAATAGATTTTGCCATTAAAAGAAGTTCTAGTTTCAGCATATTGGGTAAAGGATTTTGTTTTTGTTTTATTAGCCAGTCATAAATATCACTTTTCTTCCAGGATGAAGTAGGTTGTTTATTTAAGATTCTTGAATGATAAGATGCATTGTCCAGAATGATTAAAGATGGAGCATCTAAATTTGGAATCAGTAGTTCTTTTCACCACTTTTCAAACAGTTCATAGTTCATATTATCATGGTAGTCCATACTTCGGGATGTTGAAGAAAACAGTAAACTTGCACCTGGGAGAAATCCTGTTGAAGAACCTGCATGCAAAATGATGAACCGTTTTCCCGCCCCACATCCCTCTTTTCTCTTGACACTTTTTACAGACTCGTCCTGCTAAGATTTCGAACCATTTTTCATATGAAAATATCATAGGTCTATCTAATTCATCTTCCGGGTTTTATGCGGAGGATATGATTACACGTAATAAAAGAAAAACAAAATTAAAAAGTTTGTCGTTGATAAATCGTATGACCCGCACGATAACACTGCTTTTTACTATAGCAGAGTCTATTGATATTTTAACTGTGTTCCTAGTGTCATTATTATATGCTGTCATAGAAGCAGTATGTTCTTTAGAGTCGTCTTCATGAAATAGCAAAAAAAAACAAAAACACAGAAATTATATGATTAATTTAGCTTTTAGGAATTTGCATAAAAACCGTATTCTGAATATAATATTATGGTACCTACCTGCTTAAGGGTCAAAACGGTGCACATCACTCTCATTCTCAAGTCGATGAACCACCCCGCACTTTTGATGTACACATTGCCGTGTAGGCACCAGGCATTCTTTGTTGAGAATTTTGGCACAATTTTAGACGATACTGGGCAAGAACCTCTTTAATAGATATTTTATAGTTTTTTAGGGCTTTTCGATGCGAGAACACTTCCGAACCTTTATTTACACTTGCAAACTCTACCAGCACGGCGGGCAGGACATCGCGTGATTGAGTTTTTGCAAACACTCAAATACATTTTTTTGATGTCAGTTTTATTTATTGTAGTAATGTTCATTTTTGAATTAAACAGATGTAGCACTGCTTGAAGCGTGCCTTCATTCTCAAACGTATATTTCTGCTTCTGGAATATTGCTCATTTGCATCAACTATTTTCCAAAGTTCATGATTGTCCGTTTGAAGAGCGCACAGTTGAGCTTTTGTTTTGGTAAGCTCCGAATCTTCTAATTTTAACTGATTTTTATCTTCGATAATATCGGATATTGCAGATATTAACTCACCCTTAATCGGATCTGTAAAAATGCGACAACAGATCGAGTAACCTTCTTGATGTCTTCAAGGTCAGTGCAGGCGAGTACCAAAAGTACTCACCAAAAAGACAAAATCAACTTTTCCCAGTTTTAACTGGCTACAGACTTTGTTAAATAGCAATAATACAGAACCACCTTTCACACAATCTATATTACGCCATCTGCCAAGTAGCAATCATGTACTGTGAAAAAGAAAACAGGAAATTATACATTTTGATGTCGTCAGTGATGATGATGACCATGATGGTAGTAAAGGCGACGGTCTTGTTATTGAATATGACGAATAGGCCAAGAGTTAACTTACGATGGTGATATTAATATTAATGCGCTGATTACACTTCTACGGACAATTATCAAATTATTTTACAGATCACCATTAAAGAATAATGTTTTGCAAAATTATGTGAAAGCAAAACATGGCAAAGAAATTAAACCTATTTTACATTGCAAAACTCGAGGGAACAGCTTAGCTCCGATGTTGGGACGATTTGTTTTTCTAAAAGATTGCATTCAAAAGACTTTGATTGATTTAAGTATGCCAATGAATCTGAGTTAAAACGATTTTGACGTTTTGGATGGAATTGTGAAATGCCTTGAGCCAATTAGGCTTGCAGTGTTGGCACTATGTCGCCATGATGCCAACCTTTACACTGTCGGCGCCACTTTTAAATTTATGTTTCAAGAACTTTCAAAAATAGATACTTTAGCAGATACTTACAAGTAGCTTTAAAACGACGAATAAAAGAGAGAACTATTGCTTCAAACGTACTGTCCTACTTGTGTAACCCAGTAAAATACAAAGAAAACTCAAATGATGAATCACTTTTTCATCAACCAGCACAAGATACCAAATGCATCTCAAAGGTCATTGATAACTTATTGAAAAAATTATCGGTACCAACACTAGGGACAGTGCAAGAAGAGGATATTCCGGATAATCTTTCACTATCCAACCTTAGAGTATCGTTACTGTTATCAGAAAAATTGTGGTGTCGACGTCAACATCAGGATTGGGTCCAGATGCAAAAACAAATGATTTGTATAAAACGATTCGAAGGGAAATGCCACTTTTTGTTAATGGTAACAATTGTGGTATGAACGTTTGCTTACCATACAACCTACGAGCGTGGAGTCAAAAAGAGCATTTTCAGTAGCCGGATATTTTTGTACCAAAATTTGATCAAAATTAGCGGATGACTCTCTACATGTCCTTGTGGCATTCAGATCTTATTTTACTTAAAAAAATTAACAATAAAGGATACTATTTTATTTTATTTCAATGTTCAATTTTTGTTGTTCCTTTAGAGTAATTACTGCAGAATAACAATAACAGACCTATAATTGGAATTACTTAATTACTTTTTTAGAATAATTAATATTTTGTTCCTTAAATATTAATACAATATTTATTATTTTGTATTAATGATTATTTAAATAAAAATGAAGAATTGTTTTAAAACTATTTTTTTATTGACTTTTTCACAGAATAATTGTTACAATACGAAAATGTTTTTGGTCCCAGGATTTGGGAACCCTAAGTACGGCTGTTAACTTTATTTGACTCTAATCACTGACATAAATTGGCGTTCTTTTTTAGTGGCAACCAGGTGAAGGTATGGAACAGATTTTAATTAATTGAAGGAGATCCGCTAGCGATAAACTCATCAGCTCATATCGTTGAATTCCTTGTAAAAAGTTCTATTCACTGGTGCAAAAATCGTTTAAAGTTCAATTTATTGTTTAAATACGTGTAAATAGAAGTTAATGTTATTATGTTTCTGTGTTAAAAGAGTATCATGTTTCTGTGTTAAAAGAGTATATGTCATATCTATCATGTATAATGTCGAAGGTCTGTTTGAATTTTGTATATTTATAGTGATAGTTTTTGATTGTTATATTAATTGTAGGTCTGATGATGCCTGAAAAGGCGAAACACGTGTAACCGCATTATACTCTTTTTGACTGAGACCGAGACTTTGTATCTTATTTCTAGTTTAGTCAAAGAGTATCATGTGTAGCATTAAAACAACTGGTGTAGGATATTTTCATAGAGTATAGGCAAAAGCCGTTTTATTTATTTATATTTTTTATGCTACAAAACGTGTTACATTTAAAATAAATGAGAATTTGTGGATTTAAGAACTTTAGTTTTTAGGCCACTTTTTAGAAGTGGCAAAATTATTTCAATTGTTTCAAGAAAGAAATTTTTTTCTCTACAATATGATTACTAGTGATTTGTGGATGTGTTCCATTTAAAATAAGTTGGATTTCTGAAATTTTAAAATAGACAGTTTCTTGGGCCACTTCGTAGGACAGATAAATGTAAATAATTATCAAAAAAAATTATTGGTCTCAAAAGTCGATCAAAACGAATCGGTCATTCTCAGCTGGGACAACCTGTATATATATCCAGAAATTTGCCTCAAACAAATTATTAAATAGGGCAGTCCAACAATCTGTCATGTCCTACGACAGCATAGGTTGACACCCTAATGTTTGTTTACGAATTACACCTAATTGCGCAACTTGACCAATGATAAAATAGTAAACTTTTGTCTTAAATTCTAATTAGGCAGTTTAACAAAACAGCTGCTTGTCCTACGACAGCTATTTGACCAATTTATTGTGGGACTTATCAAACCAATATTTAAGCCTTATTGGCTAAATCAGTTTGTTTGTCCTACAACCCAGAAATTACATGACAGTGACAGATCGTTGGAGTGCCTTATACACTGTTAATATGGCGCCAGAAATCCTGACTGACAGTGACAAGAGAAACTAGGGTTAGGTTCGTTTCTTCTAATCTTGAATATATATATATATATATATATATATATATATATATATATATATATATATATATATATATATATATATATATTTTTAGAGATTTTTTTTGTTTAGTTCTGAACCTTTTATACATATATATTCTAATTTTGTTTTCTTGGGTATTTTGGTTCGATAGTAGGAATAAACTTAAAACAAATTTAATTTCATTTTTGTTACATTTTTATAGACCTTTCGACCATTTATGGCTGGTCTTCATCAGTATTTTTTTTTGTGTGTCTGTAGCAATAGAAAACCGAGATAAGATATTTTTCTTAAAAGACTATTATAAATTGTATGGACAAATTATTAATAATATTATTTTAACATTTTAGATGACTTACCATAAGAAGGATCTTTCAGAATTCATCTTTATGCAACATTTAAAAACAGCACGTTTTCCATACAACACTCAGAAACAGCACATTTAAAAACATTGAAAAGAACGTCATACAGATTAAAATTACTATAATATTAATTGCTACGAGTATGTCTATCTTCGAGCGACACTGCTTTAACTGGCAGAATGCATTCATGTGAAACGTCGGTTAAGGAATTCTATGGGTTTTTTTTTTATATATATTAGTTTAAAAAAGCAAAGATAATTAGATTTGTTTTGAACTGTTTTATTATTTAAAAGGTGATATATTGTTTATTTACTTTTGAATTTAGAAGAAAGGGGGCTAATTTAGTTTGTTTTTTTTATATATTAATTTAATGTATATATGAAGTCAGTTTTAGAGTTATTTGATAACGTTATAATATATTTGGCTCAAATTCTTTATGTCTGTTTTGTCATTTATAGCATTGATCTCCCGTTTTATGTATAACATTTCCAGAAACTCTCTCTTTTTTTGATTAATTTCCGTATTTAGAATAGTAGTATCTTGAAAGTTAAAAGTATGTTTATATTCGGTTTCGTGATTTGTAAGCGCTGTTTTATTTTTTTTATCATACTTGTGTCCATTCAAACGATTTTTAAGATATTGTGTGGTTTGCCCTATATAGACCTTTGGGCAGTCGTTGCATTTTATTTTGTATATAGTGTGTGTTTTTTGAAACTTAGGTGTTTTTGATTTTAAAGAGGAAAAAAATTGTTTTTGTAGGGTATTGTAACTTTTGTGAGATACGGTTAGATCTTGTTTTTTAAAGGATTTTTGTAAATTTTCCGACAGTCTTTGAATATAGGGTATTGAAATATATTTATTTTTGTTTTGATTGTTGCTGGGGTTAGAATTATTTTTATTAATGTTATTTAATCGGGACTTAAAAATTGAGTTTATTAATTTCATTGGGTAGCTGTTTTTTAATAAAGTATTTTTTGCTTTTTGGATAGCTTCTTGTCGAAATTCTAGATCGCTTAATTTGATTGCCCTATCCGCGAGCCCTATAATGACAGATTTTTTTTGAGAGTGTGGGTGTTGCGAAAGATAGTTTATGTATCTACCAGACCATGTATTTTTTGTATACCACTTTGTTTTTATGCAAGTTTCTTTGTTATATAAGGTCATGTCTAGAAAATTTATTTTTTTATCTTTTTCAGTTTCGATGGTGAAATTAAGTTTTTGGTGAAAATTGTTAAACGCGTTAAGGATATATTCGCTTTTTCCTTGTGTTATGATTGTTAAACAATCATCAATGTATCTGTCTCACTATATACTAACATTCCAATTGATCTAACATTCGAAATCATCAGGAAAAAATGGAATGATATAAAAAAACATACTCTTGATGAATTTTTAAAAGGAATAGAATTAGTTCTAAAATCCACTTACTTTATGCATAAAAACAAATTCTATAAACAACTTGACGGCTGTGCAATGGGCTCATCTATTTCAAGTGTCGTTGCACAATTAGTGATGGAAGAATTAGAAAACAACGTTATTAAAAACTTAAATTTTAAACTTCCATTCTTCTACAGATATGTTGATGATTGTTTAACAATCATACCACAAGGAAAAAGCGAATATATCCTTAACGCGTTTAACAATTTTCACCAAAAACTTAATTTCACCATCGAAACTGAAAAAGATAAAAAAAATAAATTTTCTAGACATGACCTTACATAACAAAGAAACTTGCATAAAAACAAAGTGGTATACAAAAAATACTTGGTCTGGTAGATACATAAACTATCTTTCGCAACACCCACACTCCCAAAAAAATCTGTCATTATAGGGCTCGCGGATAGGGCAATCAAATTAAGCGATCTAGAATTTCGACAAGAAGCTATCCAAAAAGCAAAAAATACTTTATTAAAAAACAGCTACCCAATGAAATTAATAAACTCAATTTTTAAGTCCCAATTAAATAACATTAATGAAAATAATTCTAACCCCAGCAACAATCAAGACAATAAAAATAAATATATTTCAATACCCTATATTCAAGGATTGTCGGAAAATTTACAAAAATCCCTTAAAAAACAAGATCTAACCGTATCTCTCAAAAGTTACAATACCCTACAAAAACAATTTTTTTCCTCTTTAAAATAAAAAACACCTAAGTTTCAAAAAACACACACTATATACAAAATAAAATGCAACGACTGCCCAAAGGTCTATATAGGGCAAACCACCCAATATCTTAAAAATCGTTTGAATGGACACAAGTATGATAAAAAAAATAAAACAGCGCTTACAAATCACGAAACAGAATATAAACATACTTTTAACTTTCAAGATACTACTATTCTAAATACGGAAATTAATCAAAAAAAGAGAGAGTTTCTGGAAATGTTATACATAAAACGGGAGGTCAATGCTATAAATGACAAAACAGACATAAAGAATTTGAGCCAAATATATTATAACGTTATCAAATAACTCTAAAACTGACTTCATATATACATTAAATTAATATAAAAAAAACAAACTAAATTAGCCCCCTTTCTTCTAAATTCAAAAGTAAATAAACAATATATCACCTTTTAAATAATAAAACAGTTCAAAACAAATCTAATTATCTTTGCTTTTTTAAACTAATATATATAAAAAAAAACCCATAGAATTCCTTAACCGACGTTTCACATGAATGCATTCTGCCAGTTAAAGCAGTGTCGCTCGAAGATAGACATACTCGTAGCAATTAATATTATAGTAATTTTAATCTGTATGACGTTCTTTTCAATGTTTTTAAATTTGCTGTTTCTGAGTGTTGTATGGAAAACGTGCTGTTTTTAAATGTTGCATAAAGATGAATTCTGAAAGATCCTTCTTATGGTAAGTCATCTAAAATGTTAAAATAATATTATTAATAATTTGTCCATACAATTTATAATAGTCTTTTAAGAAAAATATCTTATCTCGGTTTTCTATTGTTACAGACACACAAAAAAAATACTGATGAAGACCAACCATAAATGGTCGAAACGTCTATAAAAATGTAACAAAAATGAAATTAAATTTGTTTTAATTTTATTTATACTATCGAACCAAAATACCCAAGAAAACAAAATTAGTATATATATATATATATATATATATATATATATATATATATATATATATGTATATATATATATATATATATATATATATATATATATATATATATATACATATATATATATATATATATATATGTAGTATATATATATATATATATATATATATATATATATATATATATATATATATATATATATATATATATATATATATATATATATATATATATATATATATATATATATATATATATATATATATATATATATATATATATATATATATATATATATATATATATATATATATATATATATATATATATATATATATATATATATATATATATATATATATATATATATATATATATATATATATATATATATATATATATATATATATATATATATATATATATATATATATATATATATATATATATATATATATATATATATATATATATATATATATATATATATATATATATATATATATATATATATATATATATATATATATATATATATATATATATATATATATATATATATATATATATATATATATATATATATATATATATATATATATATATATATATATATATATATATATATATATATATATATATATATATATATATATATATATATATATATATATATATATATATATATATATATATATATATATATATATATATATATATATATATATATATATATATATATATATATATATATATATATATATATATATATATATATATATATATATATATATATATATATATATATATATATATATATATATATATATATATATATGTATATATACACATATATATATGTACAGGGTGTTCCAGCGAGGACTGAACAGGGACCTATTTTCGACCTTCCTTGTATTTTGGAAAAATTCAAAATAGCCAATCGATGTATTTTTTCTTGTAGAATCCAAAAATGTCATCGAAAAAATATTTGAACCAGAAGAAACAAAAGAGTTACGCTATGCATCAGGTGTTTTTTAAATGGAATGTATCGTTTTTTATACGATTTTTGGAAAGAGTTATTTTTTTTATGTCCGTTCTGATTAAAAGATTTGATTTTGCGATAGCTGTTTATATTACATTTTAATATTTTACAAACTAAAATTTTAGCTTCACCTGTTTAAAATATACGATAGGTTGGTATAGGTGATCAAGGTAAAATGACGTTTGAATGCTTTGTCAATAAAAATTGACATTATTTTAATTATTGTCGAAGTCTTCACCTAAAAAATTTATATTTGACTCTGATCGAAATGAAATACTCTTTGGACGAGAGACTACAGATTGTTATGCTATTTTACAAGTGCCAAGAAAATGCAAGAGAAGCAAGAAGAAGATTTATTGCAAATTTTCATAGAAATATATCCATCAATACAATTCTAAGGATAAAAAACCTATTTGAGGAAAATAAAACTTTACATGATAGAAAAAGAAATTCAATAAAAAATAATTATTAAATAATAAAATAAAACTACTAATAACATAAGTTTTCAATGTGACCGCCGTTTTTCTCGAAACAACATCGATAACCCCTTTGTAGCCTTTCTAAACTTGCTGTTACAATAAGATTTTCCTGGTTAAGGCGGTTTATTTCATCGACAATTTTTCCCATGATCTCTTGAATATTTTCGTTTCGTTGTCTGTATACGACGTTCTTCAAATGGCCCCAAAGAAATGTATCCAAAACTGAGAGGTCGGGGCTATTGGGCGGCCAAGCATATGTTCCATTTCGCCCTATCCATTCGTTATGGCGCCGATTTAAAAATTGAACCACATCATGCACGGCATGAGGAGGCGCCCCATCATGTTGCCAAATTAAATTCTGATATTCTGCCAATGGTAAGTCTTCCAAAAAATTTTCAATTTCGTTTTCTAAAAACTCATAATATCTGTGCCCATTTAAAGTCCCGTTAAAAAATATTGGTCCCAAAATTTTATTGTTTTTTATCCCACACCAAACATGAATAGAATTCCTCCCTTGAAATTTAATAGTCTGGAACTTTTTTGGATTTTCAACGGCCCAGTGGTGACTATTATGTCTGTTGAATACTCCCGATGTTGTGAAAGTAGCTTCGTCGGTCCACACAATATTTTTGAATAAATCAGGGTCTTCGTTTTCTTGCCGAATTACCATTTGAGAAACAAATTGGAAGCGAAGTTCTTTTTGTGCCGGTGTTAGGTTAGGTTAGGTTAGGCTTAAGTGGAAGGATACGAAAAGGCCTAAATTTATGAATTTTCAGAGTCCTGTGAACAGTCCCTCGGGTAACTCTTCTGCGCCTTACACCACCACCGTACTGAACTACCCGAACTGCATCCGAAATGGATTTGGTTGGATTAACTTGAAAATAATTTATAATGGCCTGGTCTCGATTTCTTCTTCTTTGTATATTTCTTTTTCTATCATGTAAAGTTTTATTTTCCTCAAATAGGTTTTTTATCCTTAGAATTGTATTGATGGATATATTTCTATGAAAATTTGCAATAAATCTTCTTCTTGCTTCTCTTGCATTTTCTTGGCACTTGTAAAATAGCATAACAATCTGTAGTCTCTCGTCCAAAGAGTATTTCATTTCGATCAGAGTCAAATATATATTTTTTAGGTGAAGACTTCGACAATAATTAAAATAATGTCAATTTTTATTGACAAAGCATTCAAACGTCATTTTACCTTGATCACCTATACCAACCTATCGTATATTTTAAACAGGTGAAGCTAAAATTTTAGTTTGTAAAACATTAAAATGTAATATAAACAGCTATCGCAAAATCAAATCTTTTAATCAGAACGGACATAAAAAAAATCACTCTTTCCAAAAATCGTATAAAAAACGATACATTCCATTTAAAAAACACCTGATGCATAGCGTAACTCTTTTGTTTCTGGTTCAAATATTTTTTCGATGATATTTTTGGATTCTACAAGAAAAAATACATCGATTGGCTATTTTGAATTTTTCCAAAATACAAGGAAGGTCGAAAATAGGTCCCTGTTCAGTCCTCGCTGGAACACCCTGTATATATATTTACACATATACATATATATATATATATATATATATATATATATATATATATATATATATATAATGCATAGTGACATGCGGAGAAACCAAGAACTGAAGAGAAGTCAAGAAGATATGAAGGAAACATAAGAAGACCTGAAGAGGGGCCAAGAAGTGAAGAAGACTTTAAGCAGGAAATCAAGGAAAATATGAAGAGGATCCAAGAGGAACTAAAGCAAGAACTTACAGATGACATGAGGAAGAACCAAGAAGACATAAAAACGAACTTAAAAAAGTAAAACAAAAAATGCAAGAAATGGAAAAGAATTAGGGAGACATCACTAGAAAAGCGTTGCTTGAATTGACACTAAGCAAGGGAGATGTAAAAGACGAAATTTGGTGTTGAATTACAGTTTTTCAAAAATACTGATAACATCAGACTTTTCGTGTCTTATATTCGGTTCAGACGTGCTTTCTTGGTTATTATACATAATCACAATTTTATATTTTTCATTTCTGTCGTGAATTTCTGACGTGGCATCTATAATATGATTCGCTGAGGAACCTACGGTGGCCGATGCAGTGGAAGGAACATTGTTTTTTAACTCCTGTAAAAAATTTCGGAGCTCGTCAACTTCAGTTTCTAACTGAACTGTTATTAATATTAGTTCTTGTAGTTCGACCCGAAGTAGGTCGAGGCATGGTGTCTATTATTACGATTAGAATGTGTTTGGTTGGGTTGTCTAACCTAGTGAAATACGGTTATTTTTCCCTGACTTAACATAGCCAATCATGGGAGGCTGATTGCCGAAAAAGGTCGTTCAGATTCTAACATTTCTACCTTTAAAGGATGCCCAATTGAAATGTTATGGTTTACCAATATGATGGAAGGTGGTAAATAAGTAAGATATGTTAGTCACCAGACGCAATATACTTACCTAATATCGACCCAATATTATCTCTTAATGATGACTATTGCTAGCTCTAGTCGGATTCTTCTTTCTCGTTACTCTACCTATACTTCCATATCACAATCTCTTACTTTAGGTGTAATATTTAAGTTGGGCGCCACCAAGTTTTAATTTAAGATAAATAAAACTTAAAAAAAAAAAGAGTAGTTGCATTGAATCTAACCACTATCAATAGGTAAAAACGTATCTTGATCAATTGAAAACCAACACGTTGGAAACAAATGACTTTTATTATTAATTAACAATATTCGGTGGCTTATCCCAAAAAAAAAAGAAAAATGTACTGAACAAAAAAAAATGACTGTTTGTAAACTCAATTCCATCCACCAGGGAGCTTACTAGCATCCCAACAAGAAGGGAAGGAATTAAGTTTTCCCTAACAAGAGTATACATTTATTGTAAAGTTACACTAACTGAAATCCCAACTAAATTATTTGATTTGGGGTACGTAAATACAAAACCCAGAAGCTTATTATTTATCTATACCACTCCAGATTAATAACATTTGGATTACACGATATAAACAAGAATTATATCAAATAATCAGTTTAGAATCCCAATAAGTTTCTTTCCCTCCCTTAAATGATTGAAATTTAATTCTAGTTAAAACAAATAATTATGTCACAAACAATAATGATTAGGGTTAAGTATTAAAAAAAATAAATTTTGATTAGCCACACGCTGAGTGGCCGCACAATAAATATCTATAAAATGTCTATTACATAGATTTGAATGTCTTAGATATTACCAATAAAACAGCAGTAATTAAGTAGCGCTAAGAAGCCGGCTGCGTTTCACCTTACAGAAATTCTGCACAGTATGCTATATACTAGACAAGGTGACACCAGTAACTAAATTAATATGCATAAACAGTTTAATTAACAGAAATAGTAATATGTACATATTTAAGACTATATTTGTTCCTTCAGAGTACCAAAAAAATGAGTTTGTCAACTATAAACTAGTAAATGTTAAACTGATTGATGTGAATAACACTAGTTAGGGTATGACCCTTCCAGAACAAATACTAATCCTAAGAAAAGTACAATCTGTATGTTAAGTTTCCAAATATTATACTACTACTTAGCTGAATACTCTAGTCACTAGTGTAGACTGTAAATGATGGTAAGGCAGGTAACATCCAAATGTTCCTCAGTGATCACTATGTCCTACAGCTCCGCTACGTAGGCCGTATCCAAGACATCATGTTTATTCCATCAAAAGAAAAGTTTCGCTTCCATAAATAACTAGCAGTTAGGAAACTATACCAAAACCTTGCTAATGGTTTGTCTTTAAAGTTCCAAAATAATCTCAAATAAACATCAAATGTTCAACCTTATACAAAAACCCTAAAACAAGATTTGCCCCATGTAGAAAAATCTCTACAACAAAGTTTGGAATATAATTCCAGACAGGCAAAACATCACACAACATGTACGAGAATATAATACAAAATTCTTACCTTATAGTAGCTACAAGGGTACCAAAAAAAAATTGCTTGATGAGCACTAATGTTAAGATGACCGATGTTAGTGGCACGTGGAAGTAATTAATACAAAATCGCCATGTCGGCCGTAAAGTTGAAACCCAAAATTTACTAAACCATAATATTCAGCGTTACTTCATCAAATCGGATCCTTCTAATCTCCCATTTGGGATGGAATTTAGTTAACAATAAAAAAAAATTCAGAACATCCGACAATTCCGTCGTTGATGAGACTTGGTGCTATAAAGAAAAATCTTTTCCTTAGCCCTTC
Organism: Kuschelorhynchus macadamiae; assembly: GCA_030620095.1. NCBI lineage: Eukaryota > Metazoa > Arthropoda > Insecta > Coleoptera > Curculionidae > Kuschelorhynchus > Kuschelorhynchus macadamiae. The sequence continues at coordinate 561,734 of JAUTXW010002807.1, forward strand.
TAACGTACACAAAATGGCTTCCATCACACAATATTACCAAACACGATAAATCTACATATCCTTTTCTACATTCCAAAACATTATTTGAAAAAAACAACTTTTCTCAGTATCTACAAAATAATGTTGGTACAATAAATCCACTAAACTAAATATTAACTTGTCAAATTCCAGTTCGGTTTATAACAAAAATAGCCTTTATATCCATGAGTATTGGAAAGAGATGAAAATATATTATTGCTCTTCAACTAATCCAAGCTACCCTGTATTTTTGTCCAGCCAAGGAATAACCATCTAAATTAGTAATATTAGCTTGACGATACGTCAAATCAAGGACTTATAATAGGAAAGAAAAAGAGAGAGACAATACTTCCACTTCTATGCTTATTTCGACTGCATTATTCTATCGATTGAAAGCATGTGGTTTTGAACTGACCTATCATAACCCCGTGTAAAAATCTGACAACTGATAAACAATAACAAAGCAAATCTTGTAGATTTCGAAATATATAATAATGAACAAATTTACCTTACTAATTAATGCAAAATAGTGAACCAAGATATTAAAGAACATTTGTGTTTAAATTTACGTGCTTGTGATATTTCCAAACAAAATGTGATATGCTATTTGACATGTAAACAACAAAATTTTTCTAAACTAACTGATATAAACAAATGGAATATTCGCAAGAAAACTATATACAGGTAGATTTTTGAATGTTCTATTAGATTATCTTATCAGAAACATATGTCACTTAGATTTTACCTTCATTTGTTTGTCTTATGTGATTGTTGACCCAGTCTTCGAGTCACAGCATATTAAAAATGTTAATTTCTATTAATTGGAATATCTTAAAGTGAATTTTATATTTAAAACAGTAATTATATGATAATACAGTATGATATGAAAGTAAATTACATTGGCTCTATCAAAAATAAAGTAAATTCACATAAGGTTCTAATTTTGTACTCTTGCTTCCGGCTATTTGTGACAAGAATTTCTAAAACTAGCATTATTTCTGTAACTTAGGTATCAATGTTAAATATAAGACTGAATATAGTATAAAAGTGTGTTTTTAATTATAGATTAGATTAAAATGAATTAGATATCACAAATGATATAATACTAAAAAAAATAAAAAAGTGTCAAGCGAAGATGTATTTTATTGAATTTTACTGCCATATGTACTGACAGACATATATGACAAATCTAACTGTAACAAGATCTCAGGATCTGGAGGCCCACCCTTTATTGTACAAATCGCCACATTCAGAGCATTCAGTAGCCGCCTGATTTCTGCATACCGCACGCTCACATTTTGGACAGGAAAATTAGTTATAATATCTGCAAAGCACTTTTGGCTTTATTAATTTATTTGTAAACTATAAACAATTTGGTAAAAACCCAATATGACGGAACAAATTGGCGGCCTATTAAAATGGTTAAAAATCGTTTTTAAAAAAATTTACATATCCAAATGACAAGTTTTGTAGGAAAATCAAGTATGACATAAAAATTAATTGGTAAAATTTCGGTAAACATGTAAATAGACGAAAAAAAATGGCTGTTTAGTAAAATGTTTAAAAAATAATTTTAAAATATCTACTTATGCAATTGACTGATTGACCTCAAATTTGGTACGAAAATCAAGGGTGATATTAAAAATTATGTGGTAAAAATTGATACAATTTTGCTGCGAATGCAATAAGGCACATTGCGCCAGCGCAACAAAATGTTTAAATCGGTGTAAAATATCCTCTATTTTCATTTATTCATTCTATAAAAAGAAATATGCTAGATACCTTGTCAAAACGAGAAGGTGGACACAACCATAAAATAATTAATTATGGCCTAAAATAAAAAACATAATAAGTCTCAATTTAACTAAAATATATTCCAATAACAACAATAAATATTAAATTTTAGTATTACCTACTTATGTGAATGCAGCTCTAAACTTAACAATTTTATTAAAATGTGACTCAAATTTAAACAGATATATAGAGATATTTATACTAATTTAAAACAGAAATATTAGAATTGATTATTTCGGGATGACCTTATTAAGTCACCTTTTAATAAAATAGTTAAGTTTAGAACTGTACTGACATACGTAAGTAATATTAAAATTTAATATTTGTAGTTGTTATTGGAATATATTTTAGTTAAATTGGGACTCAATATGTTTTAATTTTAGGCTATAATTATTTTAGGGTTGTTTCTACCTTCTTCTTTTGACTAGTAGTTTATCACATTTGTTTTTATAGCGAAAATGAAAATATGGGATATTTTACACAGATTATTTAAACATTTGTTAGGCGGCCCTAAATGTGCCGTATTGGATTCGCAGCAAAATTTTATCAATTTTTATCGCATAATTTTTAATATCAACACTTGATTTTCGTATCAAATTCAATCATCAGTCAATTGCATAAGTAGATATTTTAGAATTATTTTTTAAACATCTTAAAAGAACGCCATTTTGTCCAAGTTAATTATACTAAAATTAATTTTTTAGAATAATTTTTTATACATTTTACTAGACCGTCTGTTTAGATTCGTACCGAAATTTTACCAGTTAATTTCTATATCATACTTGATTTTCGTACAAAACTTGAAGTCATTTTGATACGTAGATTTTTAAATTTAATAGGCCGCCATTTGTTCCGTCATATTGGGTTTTTATCAAATTGTTATCTATCTGATAAAATCTCTTGGGATGATTTTTTTCAATATTATAATACTTCCCTCTCACGAAAGAACTAAAAATGCCTCTTAAAAAAATTCATATTAACCGGAAATATTACTCTAAATATTTCGAATACCTTTTGAGATACCATTACCAAAATTGATATTATTCTGGTTTGTGAACAATCCACAGCTAGTATTGGATTTGAAATTAAATCTTTCCTACAGGGTGTTTACTCTTGAACATATTTTATACCTATGAGGTATAGCAACTTTAACCCGCCTCCTAACTCCACATAATCACACCAAAAATAACCATGATCCGTTAAAAAAATAACCGTGATATCAAGCGTCCACCTTAAGTGGGATATACCGAATCTATTAGACAGGCCATAACTTTTAAAGTATTTGATGTGTCAAAACGAAATAAGAGGAGAGTTTTCGCATATTTTTCACTTTCCGGTGACTCCAGTTTCGATTTTTTAAATGGAACACTGTATATTTTTATATTTTTGGATTCCTGAAACAATTCTGAATTAGAATGTGACATTTTAAAAAAAATTACTCCTACTTGATTTTTTTATAGCCATTTTTAAAATAGCATCTAGGTGGCCATGACCAGACGCAAATTAAGCTAAGGACCTTAAATGATGACAGAATAATACAATCGCTAAGTTTTAGTGATTACTCTGATAGCTAGGAACAAGAGAAGTTGATAAAATCAAATTCTTGTGTCTAACTATTTTTTTTTCAAATGGCGACTATTTTTAGACGAGCACTTTTTGAAAAGAGGATTTTTCTGCGTATCTAACAGTACTAACTTTTTTGCGATTACTTTTATCAAGTGTGCCATGGATATCCATGCTGGATATTAAGTAGGATTTTTAATTGTGACAGTTGATCAAGATTACTTACCTTGGACCTATCTATGCGTTATGTCACGTAAAGTCTGCCCAGCCTATCTCTGTTGATGAAAAGAATGCACGTCTATGCGCCTAACGCTCGGAACAGCATTTTTTATACAGTTTTCTGCTGCCCCTCTTTAGATATCGTCAACAAATTTAGGAGTGCAAATCTGAATCTTTGGCTAACAAATAGTTCAGAGTATTAAACAAAAATATAACTTCAACGAACTTCAATAACGCTGTAAAATATAAAAGCACAATATTCGATTTCACTGTAGTTGTTCAAAGTGCATTCCTCCTTGTTCACGACACATTTCCGCTCGTTCAATTGCTTCTCTCAACACGTTGTGCAGTATTTGAGGCGTCATACTTCTAAATACACGTACAATAGTTTCTTCTAAGATTTCAAGAGTGGCTGGGGCTATATAGACTCTTTCTTTAATATATCCCAAAATAAAAAAATCGAAAACAGTGAGATCCGGTGAACGGGCGGGCCATTGGTTGCAATAACTTTATTATCAAAATGTTCAATTAAATAATTAAGAACTTCTCTGGTATTGTGAGGCGGTACTCCATCTTGCTGGAAGTAAATTCGGCGTAAAATTTCTAAAGATAGATCATCAAGATGTAGCTCAATTTCATTTTGGAGAAAACCTAAGTACCTAACCCCTGTTAATTGGCCTTGAAATAAAATTGGCGCAATTGTTCTGTTACCAACGACATCAGCCCAGACATTGACACCAAACCTTTCTCGAAAATTTCTTACTCTCATTTCATATTGATTTTGTTGGGCCCAGTAACGAGTGTTTTGCTTGTTAAACATACCATCATTAGTAAATCTGGATTCGTCAGAAAATAAGATAAAGTTGATAAAAATTGGGTCAATTCTACAATTTTGGAGTATCCAATCACAAAACAATACCCGTCTATCGCCATCGTCAGGATACAAATGTTGGTGTAACTGGTACTCAAAAGCTCGATATCCCTGTTTCTTTAGTATTTTTCTAGCTGATTCATGAGTTAAACCCAGTTCGTGATTAATTTTTCTTAAAGAAGCAGTTTTATCAACTTCAACCATAGCAAGAACGTTAATCTCCATTTCTTCATTTATAATAAATCTGCCTTCCGCCACTTGATTTCCTTCTTGACATTTAGTTAAAACGATTCTCGAGATATGGAAAATACTGATGGACTGGATGTTGCCGGTCGGGGTATCACTGAGCATACAACTCAGCAACATTCCTCGAATTTTTATGACTGTCTTCAAATAATAATAACATGTCGACTTTTTCACTTTGAGTATAAATTATTTTGACTTTTAAAAACAAAAATAATACTGAAAAATAAGGAAATCTTATGTCTTCTCAGAAAGAATAGGTAAGTGTCACTGTCAAAACAAAAAATCCTACTTAATATCCAGCATGGTTATCCATGGCACACTTGATAAAAGTAAATAATTGATTATCGAGTATTTTTCTTAGTAATATTTAATTTTTGAGTTTATTTTTAATCCAATCGCAGAAAAGTTAGTACCGTTAGATTCGCAAAAAAATCCTCTTTTCAAAAAGTGCTTGTCTAAAAAGGGACGCCATTTGAAAATAAATAGTTAGACACAAAAATTTGATTTTATCAACTTCTCTTGATCCTAGCTATCAGACTAATCACTAAAACTTAGCGATTGTATTATTCTGTCATCATTTCAGATCCTTAGATTAATTTTTGTCCGGTCATGGCCACCTAGATGCAATTTTAAAAATGGCTATAAAAAATCAAGTATGCGTAAAAAGTTTTTAAAATGTCACATTCTGATTCAGAATTGTCTCAGGAATCCAAAAATGTAAAAATATACAAAGTGTTCCATTTAAAAAAATCGAAAATGGAGTCATTTCCAGTGAAACCGGAAGTGACCGGAAAGTGAAAAATATGCGAAAACTCTCCTCTTTATGTACCAATTCTCTATACCAAATTCCGTTTTGATACATAAAATACTTTAAAAGTTATGGCCTGTCTAATGCATTCGTTGACACCCGGTATACAGGGTTTCCCAATAGAACCGGAACGGTCAAATATCTCGATAACAGATTAACATAACGTTATGAAATGTGGAATTGGGAGGTTATCAATGGTGCCGGACCTAAAAATAATATTTACAGCGTTACCGGTTTTATAGTTTTTCCGATAGCTCTTAACTTTATTTTTTTAAATGCAATACTATGATTGTTTTTCGCTTATAATGTTTTTAATTCTAGAATAACAAATTTTTCTTCTGGAAAATTTAAAAGATAAAATCATATTATGGAGGACCGCATTTTCATTCAAAAGAACCGGAATGGTGAAATATCTCGGAAATGGATTGCCGAATCCAAAAATATTATTCGCAACGTATTCAGTTTTATAGTTTTTCGATAGAGCTGTGAACTTTATTTTTAAATGCAAAACCATGATGGTTTTTTGCTTATGATTTTGACTAAAGCAAAGCGTTTTCAATCCTAGAACGTCATTTTTTTTTTTTGGGAAATTTCGGAAGATATGGCAAAACCGCAATCCAAATATTTCAGTAACGGATTAACATAGTTATGAAATTTGCTGAATTAACAATAATGCCGGATCAAAAAATAATATTTACAGCGTTGCCAGTTTTATCGTAGATCGAACACTTAACATTTTTTTAAAGCGATGCTATGATAGTTGTTTGCTTATTCTGTTGGCCAAACCCAAGGGTTGTCAATTGTAGAAAATCAAATTTTTTCTCTAAATTTTTTAAAAGATATGCAAGACTGCATTTTCATTCACAAGGTATGCAAGACTGCATTTTCACTCAAAAGAACCCGAACGGTAAAATATTTCGAACATCTAAAATATTACGGCATCGTATTAACATATCGTTATGAAATTTGCTATAGGAAAGTTATCAATAGTGCCGGATGGAAAAATAACATTTGCGAAGTTGTCAGTTTTATAGTTTTTCAGATAGAACTCTCAACTTTGTTAAAACCATGAAGTATAACATATCAAGTGGCTTTTTGGAAATAGCTAATCAATAATTATTATTATTGTCAACCATCTGTCATAACATTTTGAAAGTTACTTAAATCGTTATTAAGATAAACTGGTTTTTGTAGTGTAAAGCTGAACGGATTTAAAGATTAATCTATTGTGGTTACGATGCTAAAATAAAAAGTTTTCAAGAAGTTATTTAACGATTTACATCCAGAGAAACAATTTAAAAAATATAAAGTTTTTCTAACAATAAAAAGATACCAACAAACATGAAATATAAAGATTAGCCAAAAATTGGGCGGCCTAAAACAGCCACTACAGATGACAATAACTTGATTATGTGATCATGATAACTTAACTAGAACTAGATGTTAAGCGTCTAAAAAAAGTTATATTTAATTTCTTTTTATTATTGTTCCACAATGTCAAGGTACTAAACAAATGAAAAAAAAAGGAGAGAAAATACTCGTAATAGAAAACTTCGTAGTTCAAAACTACTGTAATAAGAAAATTATTAAACTAAATGTGATAATGTAAATAATCTAAAAACAAACAAAATACTTAAAAGTTGGGAAATTAAGGGATAAAATAATAGCTTTAACATATCAGGTGTTGAAAATATTGGCCATTATTAGCCAAACAATACTCAAGCCTGTCATAAAACTCACTAGAGGCATTGCTTGCTGATCTAAATTTAGTGGTCGGTTTTTGTACGCTCTATCTTTAAGATGTCCCCAATAAAAAAAGTTTAATGGAGTCATAACCGGGGAATATACTGGCCATTCTATCGAACCTCTTCGTCCAATCCACTTTTCTGCGAATATCTCGTCCAGAAATTGTCACATTCCGTGTGCAAAATAGGGGAAGCCCCGTCTTGCTGGAACCATATTTAACGGATATCAATGTTCAACTCTTGCAATTCAGGAATTATTTTTTTCTCAGAAGTATGTTTCACTTGTTAAGTTACCATCGATCGGCGGTCAGGATCATCTTCAAAAGTTTAAGGTCGGCCATTTTTTGGCATATTGTTTACATTTTCTGTTTGTTGGTATCTTTTTATAGTTCGACAAACTGTAGATTTTTTAATTTGTTTCTGTGGATGTAGGGCATTAAATAATTCGCAAACTTCTGCTTCACTTAACAAAAAAACCATTTTACCTTCGGATGACAACAATAATAACTGTTGAATTGTTGATTAGCTGTTTCCATGATTTTAAAAGCTTGTTGATATTTCATACTTCAAAATTCTGACACAATTTTATTAAAGTTCTGGTAATATCGGTAAATGTACTTATTTTCAGATTTAGAATTCGATTTAAAAAATGTATCTTTATGGAATCAAATAAAATACGATAAAAATGGTAGGCAATTTTAAAACATAATTTGGCAGCTTTAGTAGAAACACCATTGTAAATCTAGTAGCGTTGTAAATAGTATTTTTAGATCAGACTTGCCGTCCTTGCCGATAATTGTCATTATCCTATCACAATAATTTCTCGAAATATTTTAACCTTCCGATATTTTTGAATTAAATGCTTATTTACTATTATTTACAAAACAACAAACAGCATTGCATTTAAAAAAATAAAGTTGAAAGCACTATTAATAAACCCATTATAGCAAATTTCATAACGCTATATTAATACGTTAAGCGAGATATCCGACCGTTCCGGTTCTTTTCAATGAAAATACGGTCTTACCATAAAATTTCTGAAGAAAAATTTGTTTTTCTCGGATTAAGAGCACTTAGGTTTGGTCAACAGTATGAGCAAAAAACTATCACATTGTATTTAAAAAAAATTAGTTGAGAAGTTTCTCAAAAAAACTATAAAACTGGCAACATTGTGAAAGTTATTTTTAGATCTGGCACTATTGATAATCGACCTATACCAACTTCCATAACGATATTTTCATCCGTTACCGAGATATCTGACCCTTCCGGTTATTTTCAACGAAAATACGGTCTTACCATACCTTTTAAAAATTCCAGAAGAAAAATTTGTTTTTCTAGGATTGAGAGAACTTAGATTTGGTCAACAGTATAAGCAAAAAACTATCACATTGTATTTAAAAAAAATTAGTTGAGAAGTTTATCAAAAAAATATAAAACTGGCAACATTGTGAAAGTAATTTTTAGATCTGGCACTATAGATAATCCACCTATACCAACTTTCATACCGATATGTTAATCCGTTAGCGAGATATCTGACCGTTCCGGTTCTTTTCAATGAAAATACGGTCTTACCATATCTTTTAAAAATTTCAGAAGAAAAATTTGTTATTCTACGATTGAAAACACTTAGGTTTGGTAAACAGTATGAGCAAAACCCTATCACAACATTGTATTTAAAAAAAATTTGCTGAGAAGTTTATCGAAAAAACTATAAAACTGGCAAGATTATGAAAGTTATTTTTAGATCTGACACTATTGATAATCCCCCATATACCAACTTTCATAACGATATGCTAATTCATTACCGAAATATTTGTCCGTGCCAATTTCCGGATGGTGCTGTTGTTGCGCTTATTGCGCTTGAGTTTTTGCGATTTTACATTTGTCGATTATTGTGTTCCGTACTGTTTGTAGTTTTAATGATTCGTCCCTTTTATTCAAATCACCTTGTTTTTCAATTTCTATGGCTTCTTGGATTATTCTTGTTTTATAATGTTCTATATTGGCAATCTCCCTACACCCATCGAAATTTATTTTATGGCCGGTTTCCTGAAGATGTAGGAATAAAGCTGTGGTTTGTTTATTTCTGATGCTGAGTTTATGCTCTTCCACTTTTGCTGATATTCGCCTGTTAGTTTGCCCCACGTACAACTTTTCACAGTCCTGGCACGGAATACTGTATACTCCGTGGTTTTCCAGTTTGATTTTATCTTTTGGGTTTCCAAGTAGCTTACGTATAGTTGTTTGTTGCTTGTGTATTGTTTGTATATTGTGTTTCCTAAGAATTCTTCCGATTCTGTCTGTTGAGCCTTTTATATATGGTAAGACTACTTGTTGCTTTCCCGGTTCATAATTTTTGTTCTTCGTTGTTCGGGAAACCTGTGCGTTAATAGCTTTCTCTATGGTGCTATTTGTGTAGCCATTTTTCTTTAAACCATTACCTTAAGTTCGTTTGTCTCCTCTGTGTTTCAGTTAATCGCACGGATCTGGATATTAGGGTATTTGCCATAGCTTGAATTTGTGCTGGGTGATGATGTGATTTTGCATTTAAATATCTGTCTGTATGTGTTGGTTTTTTATACACGGTGTATTCGAAATGTCCGTTATGCAGTTTTGTGACCAAAACATCTAAAAATGGTAGTTGTATATGGTATGTGTATATATATATATATATATATATATATATATATATATATATATATATATATATATATGTATGTATATATATATGTACAAATACAATACAATAAATATTTCAATAATTGCCGGGATGGTTAATTCTCAATAGGACGTTTAATTTTAGATTTCAAAAAGCTTGGCACATAAGCAATACTGGTACTGAAGCTTGGCCTATGGGTTGTTATGTACAATGTTCTGACGGTGATACTTTTGGTGGAGCTAAAGTACAATTACCTGCATTACAGTCCGGCCAAGGCACTCATGTAATTATAGAAATGACAAGCCCACCTGTGCCTGGGATATATCAAAGTAAATGGAGGGCATGTACACCTGCAGGTTCTTACTTTGGAGGTAAGACATTTGTATTTTTTTTTCTCTAAAAGTAATGTAGAGGTAATTGAGAAATGGTCACTAACTTCCAAAAAGTATTCATATTGTCTGAATGTAATGTTTGTATTTTATTCTGTCAAAGTGGAAAAAAATGTTATGATTACAGAAAAAAATTAAAAATTATATAGGCTGTAACAAGATTCAGGATCGATTCCAGATTGTAGGCTACCCGAGTGCTAGATGGTCGCAACAATGTTTTTTTTTAATGCATGACACAAAAATATGCTTAAACTTCCTACATATAAGTATTTTTTTTTTTTTGATAAATTATTTTATCTTTAACGTTTACCCTTAGATATTCTGAAATGTATACAAGTATACCTGTATTTAAACATATTACAACGTATTACAGCAATAAACTAATATACAGATAAAACAGCGCATTATTAACGTATTTTCTTAAAATGACATGAGCCTTAGCAAAAAATATCTAAGAAAGTCTAAAAACATTAAGTCTTCCAAGGAAATCATTAAGATTCTTTAACTGATGTGTGCTATTAACGATATAGGCAGCGTAGCCGAATTTTTTTTATACGACGTATATTTTATATCTAAACAAGATATTCAATTTTCGGGTTTGTCTAGGAAAGGCAAATTTGGTTTTGCAACGATAACTAAATTTTATCTATACGCGAGTTGATATACTCTATCAATAGGTAAAATCTATTATCGCCCAACTCTATTCTGGTGTGATCTTTTTTGTTAGGTTTGCGCAAGATGTATTCTCAACTAGTCGACTGTTCTGATGAAGACATCTAGTCAGAAAGACGTGTCTACGATTGGTCAAATTTCATCGTGCTTTAGCGGTCTTCCCAAAAAAAAAATCCTTTTTCTACTATATTATAGTTCTTTCCGCGTTAATCTTTTTCAACTTCTGTTTTAATTACTATCTTGGGTTATGAGTTTCGCTACAGGTGGCTTTATGCTGCTCCGAGGTAATAGAGACGGGGGACGATTTCGGATGTTCTCTTGGTAACTATAAATGTCGGTTTTTGCTCCTGTTGGTGACTGGTTTGGTCTTGCGTTGATTGTACTGATGAAGACTTTAAATCAGAAATGGTAGGCAAAATTTCATTGGGTTTTTTGCGATGGTAAGGTCGTCAATAATTGTGCCGGTAGAAATGATGGAAAGTGCTTAAGGCCTTGTCAGTATAATGGTCCATGATTTGTGGACCTTATACTTGAATAAGCTTATCATAGGCAGAATATTTTGTCCGAATGGCCGTTAATTTCTTCCTTATTTATAAATCTACGGACTTGTAGATCTACAGAGAGTTCGGTTTAAGGTAAGCTTATTTCGAATTCAAAAGATTGATCAAATAAAACTAAAGCCTTAAGAGCAAACATCATCAACTGATCCTCATGAATTTGCACATGGTCGGTAGAAGGTGTATGGCTTACCGCCTTGACTCAATTGGCAACAGCGCAAAGTTTATTCAGTTGGGACAGGTCCGGACTAAGAAAACGACATATTTATAATATGTACTAGTTTATTGATTGTAATTAGATTCACGCCCTTAAACTTTTTTATTTTTTAAGATAGGACAAACATTTTTTTTACCAAATTACATAATTTTTATAAATATAAAGACTCTAACAAAAAAAATAAATTGCGAAAAAATAAATATTTTTTAAACGGAACACCTCTTATATTTTTTGCACATTTTTGGACTATATCTAATTTCAATTGTTTTCGAAATATTGGCGTTTGAAGTTCCACATTTTGAATATTTTGTAAATCTGTAGAAACTAAATGATTGGATTATCAACAAAACGAGTTGCACTTTGCTGTCTTAGTTTTTAAATATCCATCATATGGCGTTAGATTCAATAATATACTTGATGCACCATTAAAAAAAATATTTATTTTTTCCTAACTTTTTTTTTCAGTACACTCTGCATACATTTATTTTTTCTTTAAAAGAAATATGCATGATTACCTATAAGAGGACCTTGACCTACCTTCTTCGTTTAAGGGAGCATTAACCGTATTTAAGGAAATTAACAGGTTTCAATCTTACAGGGGGTTCCAAAAACTTCTAACTTGCCCGCTTGCTTCATCAAAATAATACAGTATGATTTCTTTGCAGTTATGTAATTTAACTTTATTGGGGGTTTAGAAAATAACTTTTAAAGCACTTACCAAAAACTTTAAAAAAATATAAGTGATATATTCATCGTGTGCCTCTATCACTGCTTGGCATCATCTCCGCATGCTGTCTACCAGAACATTGAGATTCTGTTGAAGTATGTCTGCCACATTTTTATAAGAATTTGCCTTAAGTGAAGGACAGTTTCCGGATTTAATCTCCTTTGCGGCATATCCCATGCCTGTTCTATGCAAATGAGATCTGGTGACCGAGGAAGAAGTTGAAGGTGGGTGATTGCCTGCCCTTAGTATTGTACCGTATATTGGCCGCTCTGTGTGGATGGGCGTTATCATTCAGAAAAATTAACTGCTCCCCTATAGCTTCCTAAAAAGATGGATAAAATATTATATTGTAAAATATATGTGGTCTTGATATTCTAAGTCATTTGTATTTTTTAGACAGACATGCAGGTCAGTCCTCCCGTTAAAATTTATTCCAGTCTATACCATGATAGTTCCTCCTCTAAAGGAGTAGATTTCTTGAACCCGGCTTTCGGGTTCTGAGTACCCGAGGCAAAGACCATACACAAACGCGTGGACTACTACCGGAATATCGTCCATAACATGACTTGTCGGTAAATAGTACGGATTTCCATTCTTCTGTTCAATTTAGATATACCCTCGCCCAGGCTATCTTCTTCTTTTATTTTCACGAGTGATTGGAACAATCAGTATTGATCCCTACAGTTGTAGGAAACAGTAATACAATTTGTAAGAAAAACGAGTTTTATAGAATTATAGGAAAATGATCCTTGGACCTTATAGGTTTTACCACCCTGTCAACATGACAATACATTCGCATGGCTATCGTTTACGAGGGATGGCTTACTGCTAAAATGTTGTACAAGGATTTAAAATCCCAGATGTTTTTATGTTTTTTTTTTGGATTTGTAGGAATTTTTGGGATTTAATTTTTTTTTTATTTGGATTTTATTTAATGGAGTTGATGTGATTTAAAAGTCTTATTAAGATTTTGGATATTTAAGAGATTAATTTGGACAATTATTAATATTTTTACTGAATATGAATATTTGTGAAGATAAAAAGTAATATGTTTGTGTATTTATGGAAATAACTGGATTTATCAAGTTTTGACATCCTCTTTTATCATTTAGCAGGAATTCAAATGTATTTGTTTGATTGTATGTGTTTTGATTCTTTTTTTTTACATAACGGTGAAATACTAATTTTTTTTTTGTATATAATATATATTTTTTCATTATAGACGGTAGCACTAAAGAGTTGAAACAGATGCTAAAAAATATATATATATATTTCAAAAACGTGAAACTTTTTTAACGCCAAATATATTTTTGTGTATGTGGCGGGCAAATACTTGTTCAATTTACAATGGCGTACTTCTATAGGTGCGGAAAAATTTAGCACTTTTTTTGTCAACATTTATTTTTCATAAGATAATTAAGATTTGCAAGGGTAATATTACGTCCGATATGCAGGGAAGCTAGACAACAAATATCTGTTGCATTTGATCTTTTAAATTTAAAGATTTCGTTTATTTCTTGTTCCCATTTAAATCGAAAAATTAGAGAAAATGTCTCGGAAAATGTATTAAAATTTTGCTATTTTTTTAAAATTTCTTTAGCTACTCTGTACTTGTGATATGTGATATTAGTCTAGCAAAATTTAAGTTGCAACTCCACTTTATGGAAAATATATATTTTATATAATGTGCTGTTATATAACGACGAATTTCAAAAACAAAATGGAAACTTCCCTCATCATTCTCTTTTTTATCATGGAATGTGCACGTGTAATTGTGTTGTCTTGCCCTCTTAAAAATAAACATTATTTATAAGGGAAGTTTAAAATACATTGTTTTTACCCTGAACTTTCTTGTAATAAATATATCCTTTGTTAAGAATAGGGCAGGGTAACACAATTACATGTGCACATTCCATGACAAAATCGGTAAATTTCCTTTACCTGGAACTTCCCTCGTAATGAAACTTTCCTTTTATTACGAATAGTGAAATGTAACCCAATTTAGTGCATCACGTAGTCATTTAGTAACACATATATATCCTTTTCTTTAAACATTTTTAACGAGCGCCATTTTCTACCATCATATTGGATTCGTTTCAATATTTTACCAGTTTCTACTTATGCGAAACTCGATTTTTGGCCATAATTTAAAATAAATTAAATAAGTAGTTTTTTACCGTTTTGTTCCGTGATGTTGAATTAGTACCAAAATTTTAAAAGTACATGTCTATATCACATTAAATTTTTGTATAGAATTTAAAATTTAAAAATAATTTTATTTAACCGCTATTTTGTTCCGCCATCTTGAATTCGTACCACAATTTTACCAGTTTATGTCTCTCACATAAAATTTGAAATTAATTTAATAAGTAGCTTTTTAGGCTGTTTTTTTTTTAATATTTTATTAGACCACCATTGTTTTGCCATCTTGGATTCGTACCAAAATGTTATCAGTTTATTCCGATATAACAATCAATTTTTGTGCAAAATTTGAGGTAATTTGGTTAATTCGTTTTTCAGTAACAAAATCAACTAGGGCGCCATTTTATTCCGCCATATTTTTTATAGAAATTTAAAGTCAATCGGCTTAGTAGTTCTTTAGTTATGCCGCGAACAGACATACCTACGGAATTGAAAAAAAAACATGTTTCTGGGCATCTAGGGAAGGTTGATTTTTCACGATTACAACCATTTTATTTGGCCGCCATCCTATATCTACAATTTTACCAGTTTATTTCTATATTAGAATTAATTTTTGCACAAAATTTGAAACCAATCCAAGAAGTAGTTTTTTCAGTTTTTTTATCATTCATTTCTGGGTAATACTTGATTTTGACGAAAAATTTGAGGCAAATTGAATAAGCAATTTTACAGTTATTTTTTTTTTTAATATTATTAGGCCGTCATTTTGTTCCGACATATTTCATTTTTACCAATGAACCCTTAAAATTTGAAGTCAATCGGATAAGTAGTTTTTACCAATGCCGCGAACAGACATACCTCGAGACAGACAGACTGGAATTGGTAAAATAACGTTTGGCATCTAGGAACCCTAAAACGAGACAATTTGAAAAAAATTTAGGAGGGTGATTTTTTCACTATTACAATACTTCCCTTTTACAAGGGAAGTAATATTATCAAAGCTCAATTTATTTAATATCACCATATACATGTGATATGAAATTATTCAATGTCAATCATATTTATCATTTTTATAAAAATAATAGATTTTTGCCGAAAAATTAAGAATAAAAAAGTTTTTCTTCGTGATAACTCAATCCGTGGACATACTGTATATTATTGCTGTTGCGGTTAGGTTTGGATAGTCGTAGATCTATTTAATTATTTTATTGTACCTCTTGGAATAGGATTAAACAGACGAAACACGATGACATTAAAAAAATGCAATACATTGAAACATTGTAATAATTCTTCGTAAATTTTCACTTATTTTCGTAAAATGTTTCACGAGCCACTAACGGCAGATTCAGTCGAGTGTAATAATTTAACTAAAATATTTTAAACCACTTAACTGAAATCTGCAAAAATAGAAATAAAATTGTAAATCCATAAAATACTTAAATTGACTTATGGATCTAAAAGATTTATATGAATTTAGAAGATTTTGCAAAGGTTTTTTCGGGATTTTAACCAGAGCATACACGGATTTAAGAGAGTGAGCTGCCCCTCGATCGTTTGTTACCAGCACAATCATAGAAAAGTACAAATAGTTTTGCTCTAACTCTAAACCGTTTGGTTTTTATAGCTCTTAAAAATTGTAAATGTGTTAATATTCGAGCGAGGCGTAAGAGCACCTCGACAAATATATCCACACTCAGGCTCGTGTGACAGTACGATCATTTAAAAATTATATTTATAAATAATATAACATACTTACTTTTTCAGTTTTTTTAACGACTAAGTAGATAAAATACCTTTTTGGTCTTATTGGAGCACTACTCTGTATCAAATGGGTTTGAGTTTATTTAACAGTACTGAATTTGAACTAATGACTTAAAATGATTAAGTATTTAATATATTTTATATTCACCCTAGGTATATATTTACCTTAATAGGGTACTACACATCAACACAATTAAAGCAATGGCAAACCCCCTGTTTGCCCGGAAATTCCTATAAAAAATATGAGGTATGTTTTTGCTCCCAACTACCATATATCACGGTATCCTACTAAACTTACATACAAAACTGCCGAATAATTTCAACAGATAACCCTGGCGCCAGCAGCAGTCCCATACTTTGCAAACATCTCTTAAGTATTACTTATGTTTTTTTCATGCAAGACGTCTATATTCAAGTCTGGTGTATAACGATAACACCTTTCGGTTACAAAATGCCTCATACTATTAGCCCGTCCCATATGTTTACTACAAGTGCAGAACTCTAAATTTTGACCAAAAAGAATATCACAACCCACAAAAAAACTGCAAAGCGTCGCGGTATCTAAAAATACTGATGGAAAGCGCTTCATGAGTTTTGGACCCTAATGGCTGTTAAGTTCCTTTTCATTTATATATCTACGGCAATGGCGGCTCGTGGGTTATACGACAGGGTGGGTGACATTAGTGGTGGATGAAGGAAAAAGTAATAGGGGGAAGATAATGGAAAAAAGCCCGACGCAGGCGCCTTTCTTCGCCTCGAAACATTTTTGGGGTGCCGCGCCCAATTTTGATTCGGAGGTCGTTAAAATTGTTTAAAAAAAACTTGGAAGAAATGGTTGGGGAGAGGGAGATATTTTTTATAAATGTATTTTTATTAATAATATATTTTGAAACATGAAATATATTTAACAATTTTTAAAATGAGAAGAAAAAATATATAAAACAAAGTTCGGTTGAGGTTTGTCATCGAGTTTGGTTAGCATTGTTTAGGAGAACATTTTAGAAATAGAATTACTCGCATTTAGGCAACGTTAATGTTTGTTGCCTGATTGGTTTGGGCACCGTGCTCTCTGTATCCACTTTTACCAGTTGCAGTAAGCGGCGACGGTGCATGTGCGACGAAAAAAATATGTTTTTTTTTTTAATTTACGTTGTTTTTAATTTTTAGATTGGAAACTTAATTTTGTGGATGTGAGGAAACGTTGTATACTGTTTGTAGATTAAATTAATGCGCCTGTCTTTTAACAACGAAAAGTTATTAATAATTATATCGATAAAATGTTCACTATTTTTGTTATTATAAAGCTCAAGCAGTAACAAAACTTAATCTGCTCTGGGTCATAAAGTTTCGAGTAAAAGAAAAAATTCGCTTTAATGACACAGAGGTCGCGGGTATAGATGCAATTAAAACAAATAAGGTATATGCTTCGGGAAATTTTTTACATAAATCATTATCGATATAACGTTTTAAAATTTCATTCAGTAGCAAATTTGCAAAATCTTTATCCGCATAAATAAGGCTTAGTTAATTTTTGAGTTTTTGCTTATCAGAAAAATGTCACGAACTTGGTTCACTAGTTTGTTTACTTAAAGAACAGGAAATTTGTTGTTAAAATAATCGAACTGAGAAGTACATACCTGCTAGTGAAAAGAAAACCAACTCAAATGTTGAAAACGAATTTCTACCTGATTTATAATATTATCAACTTCACTGTTGTTGATTTCAAAATGAAATCTTTTTTTAGGTATTTTAAGAACTTTATTGTTGCCTATTCTTTCTTTTGCAAAATTAAACAATTTTTCAAATTCCGTATCATTTCTTACATTTTTAATTCGGTTTGATGCGATTTCAATTTGTTTTTCACAGTAAGTTATGTCCAGGGTTCTCTTTTGCAAGATGGTAAATAAGGTCAGTAATATTACAAATTTCGTTATAGGCCACTAGTTAAAAAAGCAAAATCCATAGAATTAAATTTTTTTTAAGCCTATGAGCACAACAATGAGTAAAAAAGCTTTGTTTCTAATATATTCAGAAATACATGCTATCAGATCATTTTGTGTAGTTTTCGAGATTCCTGTAAAAACATTGCCAATTTTTTTATATGTTCTAAGACTTCTACGTCATTTTTTATTAAAACGTTGAACAACTCCCTAAAATTTCCTAAATTTAACGATTCGTTACTCTCGTCGTGCTAAGCTAACTCTTGTTTTCCTAAAAATGCAGTTGTGTCTATTAAATACGTAAGTAATTTCCTATTTTTTCGAACCTCGTTATTATAAGCCTCTAATGAAATAAATGTTGCCTGGATAATAGCATCTTTAACTGTGAAATTTTTTAAAGACGCAAAATTTTGTGGAGGAAACTGATATTTGCAATATACGTTGGTTTGGTTCAAGCCGCCGTGTCGCATATGTGCTTTTTAATAGAATTATTACTCTTTGATATGTTGCATAAGCTGCTTTATAATATAGAAGTTATTTATATACACTGTTGCCCTAGTATCAGTACATTTTTGATGTAGTCATCAAGGAAGAGTTTTTTGTCTCATTTCTACATTTTTGAATGCTTATTATTTATCCAATAAATTAAATTACAATAAAGTGTATGTAATTATATCTTAAAACTATTATATTTATATTATTATTTGTATAGCT
Organism: Kuschelorhynchus macadamiae; assembly: GCA_030620095.1. Lineage (NCBI taxonomy): Eukaryota > Metazoa > Arthropoda > Insecta > Coleoptera > Curculionidae > Kuschelorhynchus > Kuschelorhynchus macadamiae. The sequence goes on from JAUTXW010002807.1 coordinate 580,776, forward strand.
ACTAAGGTGAACGAACGTTGACATTTTATTACAGATCCCATGTGGGCAATACTTACCGTAGTCGAACAAGGCACCATTGAACTGACTGAACAATTATCACATTTCAATGAATTGGGTGCAATTCCTCCTCTTGTGCCACAAGTTCCCAACCCCTTTGTGCCACATACGCTTTATAGGGAAAACAAGGTAATCTTATTTTGTATGATTACAAGTATTATTTTTTATAAACATTTAACTCTATTCGATTTTAAAAAACGTTTGAAATTTGATCTGGTTTTTAAATTTGTGTACGTTTTGGCTTAGATGTTTTGTGTTTGTCATATACAGGGTGACAACTGTAGTTATAACCGAATTTTAAAAAAACAGTATCCCTAAAATGGGCTAATATGATTTTAGAATTTTTCTAAATACATATTCTGGTCACTAGTAATCTTCCCAAAAACAATTTCGGATTTTTTATTTTTTTAGTAAATTCTGAATTTATAACTTAACTAAAAAGGCAATGTTAACTTGAAAAAGTGGATAATATATAAGCGAAATTTACTAAAAGTGAGTCACGGACATCGTGTATACAAGTTATTATAGACTCATGCTGAAATGTGGGTGCCTAGGTATAGCTGTTTCTAGGATATATGTACTGGTTGCCACTTGCTAAAAATTCCCGTAAATTTTCCCTTTTAAATTGAAGTCTTGTAAACACCAAGTCTCATCGAATTTGACAATTTTTTAATTTAAAATAAAAATTATACGTTCTTCTAAGAACCATGTAAGAAAAAAATCAGTGGTTCAACCATTTTCTCTATTAAAAAAAAGGCAAACATAATTTCAATACTTTCAATTCCGTTCATCGAATTTTTGAATATTCTAACATTCTGTACATAAGATATGAAATTACTCAATGTCAGTTGTATTTAATTTTCAAACAAATCAATATTTGAAACAGACTTTTGTATATCATAATATATATTATAGAGAAAAGACTAAATTTAATACAGACAGAGAGTTTCTGTAAATCCACTAAAGCTTAAGAAGACGGCGCGGCGTTTTAAGTAAAAGTTCAAGTTTGACCAGAGTGTTTCTGAAAAGACATTGAATTTAAGAGTTTTCATTAAGTTTTTACTTATAGTAATATTTCTGTAGTCCAGTGTAAATATACTGCTGGCATTTCGAGATAATATTCAAATTTAAACGTTAATATCAGTTATAAATGAATTGTTAACTTTAGAAAGGGGACATCTCCATTTCTTTGGCAAATTGATATTTATGAATATTTTGCTTATAAAAGGGTAAACACATGATTTAGTGAAGAACGGGGACATACTGCATAATCGGGTTTGATATCGTAAAGCGATTTAGTTCTCGTTTACTGCAGAAAAGAGATATATCATGAGATGTCACCTTTCTTCAGTATACTACCGACGTCGAAATCTGATTGAGCAGCCTAACGTCATTGCGAACGACCAGTTCATAGGTCATTATAACACAGCGAAGTTATAGTATTACAGTTCTATTTCGTTATTAAAAGGTTAAAATCAGTTCGAGTTCAGAACGTGAACCAGATTTACCGAAAAAAAAAGGTGTTGTAAATAATGACAATTATACGAGAAATATTACTAAGTCAAAATTGCAAGGAGTGCAACATGTAGATTATGCTGGACAAGTTATTCCTGCAAGAGTGGTTGCTGGTAGTGAATAATAAGTTATAACTACGTTTGTCCTGTAGTCGCTTGTGGTAAGTTATTGTTGAAACTGAAACTTAGTTGCTACAAGAAATGTTTGTGTGGTTTCAGTGCAGACGAAAAACATATGCAGCAATTATTTTGTAATTTTGTAACTAAGGACCAACAAGATTTGCATTTGCAAAGGCCGGTAGAAATACATGCCGTTTCACGAAAGAGGGCAACAGGGAACACTGATGTTGCTGGTACTAGTAAACCGAAGTCAATAAGTGTCAATTATTTTGTTCTTAACAGTACAATACAGACATGCAAGAGGGCTTTTAGGTCGTTTACGGAGTATCTAAGAAGCGTTGTGAACGTATTGTATCTCTCTTGAGAAATCAATCAAAAAATATTAATGGGAATGCGATAAAATCACATGTTTTTGTAAATATCCGTAACGACATTGAGTCTTATCTTGTAAAAATATCGTATTACACGAGTAGAGAAACTCGTTTTCTAGATTGCCAATTATCCTTGAAAACAATGTTTGAGATGTTCAAACAAAAACACCCGGATGATAAAATTTCATATACATTTTTGCATATTAAGGAAAACTATAATTTAAAATTTGGCAGGCCGGCCAAGGATACCTGCAGCACTTGTGAGGAGCTCAATGCGAAAATTAAAAGTGAGACCCTAAATGAAAATTCCAAGAGAATAGCAGTCGCTGAATTTATGGTACACAGGCAACGTAGTAAGAAGTTTTATACATCTGTAGATTCGGTAAAAAAACTTTGTTAAGAGGATGATGAAGCATTAGGAATTTGTATTGATTATATGGCCAATGTTTCGTTATCCCAAATTTCCGTACAGGACCTATATTATTTAGCTAGCTGACCGTTTGTACTTGTGTTTCTTTCTCAAACATTATCAAGAAGAGGCACAAAAGTATAAAAGACACCTTGTAACGAAACTTCTAATTTTTGTATAATTGTATAATCGAGATAACTTTCTTAATTTCAGAGCTAAAAATCCGGTTCTTTTTCGTAACTGGTTAATAAAATATATAAATTTCAACTTTCATCCATTTTCCGTCGCGCAAATATCGGGAAATCTTTACTTTCCATTTCCTAAACTCCGCTGATTCATTATATCCGGACTAACCGTAGAAATCCAACACCCGCCAGCGTAATTTTACGACGCGAGATGTTCCCACTAAGAAAGAACGGATGTGGTCGAGTACTACGGAGAAACACCAGTCTTGTCTTTTTAAGACGACGCACTGCCGGGCCACGTATCAGTTCGATCACCGTTCAAGATTTGTTAACCTCGAGACCTACCCACTTCTTCAAAGTTTGCCAGCAAAATAAATTTTATAAGTGACTATACTTAAAAATAAAAATTATTTTCTGATTTTCCGAATTTTATAAGTTCTGAAATATTAAACAACCGAAGACTGGACTCTGCATGATTCTACGATTTTGTTTAAAGTTTATCAGTGAAATAAAAATTAAATACAGGAAGGTTCTTTCCAGTTGAATGCTTAGAGGTTCTGGGTTCGGCTTGTAATTTGCCTTCTTACCGCTTTACTGCTCCGTCTGTATCTAGAGATTCTGACGCAGAAAGAGTAGTGAATCCTCTTGCTAAAATGAAAACTAAAATAATAAATAATAAGCTTCGAACATTTCTTATTTAAAACTTCAAAACCGTAGAGAACCCATAATTATTTTTCTTTCTGTTTGCTTAGGGCTAACACCGAAGCTGAATAATACTAAGAGACATTCTGTTTTAAATCCGTTTAGCTCATTTAAATTAAATCATATGCATTGTTTTATTTTTTTTGTGCTTTCGCATGGCTTTTATAATTAATTAACCGAGATTTATTGACCGCCCTCGTTACACTCCGAACCGAATGAAGTTTATATTGAGTTCAGGTATTTAGGAACACCATATTAAGATCTAAGTAAGACATTGTGTAATTCTATTCTATTGAAATAAGGTATTTAATCATTTTTGATAAATAAGTCTTTAGCGAAGTCCAGTAGGGAGAAGTAGAATTTTTTTATTTGACATATGTAAATTTCTCTAAAGTATAAATAAATCACTAATTAATTTTAAATTGTTTTTGTTTTTGCTTAATTAAAAAGAAAAAATATAGAACCTTTTATCTTCGACTGTCGAAAAGCTACCTAGAGGTATAGTGGGGTCCTTACCACCTAAATCCAAATTCTGGCGCCCGAGTTTTCCGAAGAGACCACAAGGGCGTCAAAGTAAGTAGAATAATCTCTTACGAGCAACGAAACGTCGCAACCTGTTGTGGGTAAAACAAAAATAACACAGTGGTCTGCTTTTTAATGAGTTTGGTTGAACCGAAAAAAATTGAAAATATACAAATATACTTTCCCATGAGAGGGCATTCATTTATGCCATGTGACCGAGACTTTGGTCTGATTAAACGTCAGCTTAACAAAACAGAACGATTTTACACTATTCAGGAATATATCAGGCTAATTTTCAAGGTGTCTAGAAATTCTCAATTGTTCGGGTTTCCAAAGATTTAATATATGATTATAAAAACTGGTGGCCAGGGTTATACAAAAAAACTTGCTTAAGTAACGAATTTTACGGAAAAAATGTGCCACGTTCTAAAAAGAAATCCTTTTCTATTGCCTCTTTCCACCATTTGACGATTTCTTCCGCCCAAAGTAGTTTTTATAGATTGCCCTGTAATTGATACTTTCCGATTGAGAAATAACGAGAAAGAACTATCGTATTGTACTAAAAAAGCTTATAATGAGAAGATTGGTATTAGCAAGGAAAAAATGGCGGACTTATACAAGTTGTTATAGACTCGTGCTGAAATGTGGGTGCCTAGGTTGAAGTCTATATGAGAATAAGCTTAAATTAACACAAGCACCATTTATTTCCCTGTTGTTTAAGTATCTGTAGACGTTATTTTTTCTTGGAACTTCTCATCGATTATGGTACAATCACAATTTTATTAATTATATATATTGTATGAGCCTTGCACCTTTCTGGTTCACACCATGAAGGCATTTTTAGCACTACCATCTCCCAGACGCATCACAATCACAATTTTATTAATTATATATATTGTATGAGCCTTGCAATTTTCTGGTTCACACCATGAAGGCATTTTTAGCACTACCACCTCCCAGACGCGTCCAGCCCTCTTTAAAATTAAATTAGACTTTTTCGACCTTTTTTAAAAGCATCTATTTCATATTGCGGACGGCTGTATTTTTTTTAAGCACATGTATTGATGATATTTTTAGAAAGTTCAAATTGTGCCATACAGTTCTAAATTAGACATTAATAATTAACGGCAGTTTTGAATTTACGCAATCAAATTTATCGAATAATTACTTAATTAAGTAGGTATCCCTCAAAAAAAAATTCAGAATTATCGTTTAATCTTGATATTGGTAAATCTATTTCACTACAAACAGCAAATGAACTTTTTAACTGGAAAATGTTATTGTCATTCCGAGAACTTACTTGGCCTATGTTGACTATTTTAATCTTAAGTCCGCCCTATTTTTGTGATAGTATTACTATGCTCGGTTGATCGATAGCAGCTACATTTTGTTGCCACGTCCGTGAATCTCCATTTAGCTTTCGAAAATCGTGCTATCAGTTATTACGACATTTCATCAGCACACTTACATCAACAAAGAAAGATTTCTTTTTTATAGACGGGCATATATAAATAAAGATAATAGACTAAAAAAAACAAAAAAATTTAAAAGCAGTTATGAATGGAAGTTATTAAAAAGCAGTTATATTTTGTTGTTCGCATAACGAGTTCTTTGACAACGTCGCCTTTCCAAAAATCAGGGGCACGTTGCGATATCCCACCACGACTTTAGTAGTAAAAATTTATGAATGAGCATACTTCGTGAATTCGCCATCTAGGAGTACTGTCCAGTACTAACTCAGCGTTGAACAACTATCTATATATAAACAAGGACAGCCATGACTACATAAAAAGCACCCCTACTTAAAACTTAAAGGTTTGTACAAAATATCAAATACTATTAAAAAAATGTTTATTGTCAATTTTGGAAAAAAAAATTAGTACGTCTATATCTTTTAATCTTACTAACACGAACTAATACGTTATGAGATGAACCATTTCTTGATAATTTCTCTGCTGGTAAGCAGTCAGTTGGAGGTAGTCAAAATGAATATGTTTGATACAAGGTCCCTGGCTTCTTCTTGAATGGACAAAACATGATGTCAATTTTCGGTGCTCTTAATATTCCGTCTGTGTGACATAAGCTAGACGAACTCTATATATTTCTTGATGCAAATGACTTTCCTAGTATTCTAATATTAACTGAACCCTGGTTGAGGCATGACGAACCAATACACTTGGACAGTGATTGTACTGCCTCTAAATTTTGTTGTTAGTCGGGTTATGGAGGCACAGTGATTCAGAGACATGACCATCTTTCAAAATTATATAAATTTGAACATGTAGATAAGTACAATTACTTGATTAAGGAGAACGAGTTTGACTTTTCTATTTTGTTCAACGGTATATTTAACATTTTTATAATTTGTATATATCGTCCTCTACATTGTAATAATGTTTTCGTGGAAAGACTTGAAGCTCTGCTACTTAGTTTACCGAAAAGATCTAATATTCTGCTGGCTGGTGATCTAAATATTGGCGTTTTAGACATGCTGATATGATTCCTAAAACTGGCCTATATGATTTGTTTAATTCTTTTGATCTTAGAATGTTAGTTATGGAATCAAACGTTGACGAACCCATGAACACATTTCAAAATGTCTTACAAAGTTTGACTGTGACCTATTTTCCCATACGCAGAGTAAAATATAAAAAAGGAAGCCATGGATAACAAATGGCCTTAAAATGTCATTAAAAAATATGAGATCTCTTCACACCATTAGCAAGTACACAAATAGTGTTTTTTTTTTCAGAATTACTTTAATAGCTATAGGAGAATGTACAGGCAACTGATAAGGTTGGCAAAGGCTCTACATTATAGAAAAAGAATATTCAAAGCGCACTACAAGTCTAAAGAAAATTTAAGAATTGTAAATAACAGACAACAATATGCTTAAACAAAATACTGTAAATATCGGCCAAATACTCTCAATTCTTTTTATTGTTCAATAGCTTCCAATACCTCAAGAAATATTAATTCCCAGATTGACACCTTAACCTTCCTTCGAAATATGATTATACGAGACTCATTTTATGTGTGGCTGATAGATTTGAAATAAAAAAACGTATTGACGGATATTTAAAATAAACATTTAGTGGAATTGACGTGATATCTGTAAAAATTCTGGAGAACGTCACCGATAATGTGCTAAATGTATTGGCAGAGGCTATAAATATTAGATTTTCAAATGGACACTTTCCTTCTTGCCTAAAAACAGCAATTGTAGTTTTAATATATAAAGGAGGAAGACACAATGATACCTTGAATTACCATCCTGTATCTGCTGTGAACAATATCCAAAGATTTTTGAAAAATTGTTCAAAGAGGATAACAGTATTTTCACTCACAGACAGTTCGGTTTTCAGAGTGGGAAGGGTACTAATGATGCCATTTTTTTATTTTTGGAATCTGTGCATATTACCTTTAATGAGAGAGATGTGGCCGATACCGAATACTGCATCGAAAACTCTTCTACTATGGGTTTGAGGGAGTAACTCGAGTGGTTCGAGTCGTACCTTTCTGGTAGATGTATCACAGTGGAAATTCGAAGAGTGGTAGATTGTCAAGAGGTGTTCCTCAGGGTTCAGTGTTGGGATCCATTCTGTTCCTTTTATATATTAATGACCTTACCAAAATTAACATACAAGGAACTTTTACCATCTTCGCCGGCGACACGAGAGTTTTATGGAGTGATAAATCAACCGAAAACCTTAATTTAAACATATCACATGATCTTCCTTCGACATTGGGCTACTGAGAATTCTCGTCAAGTGACCCAATGTAGGCTACAAGTAAGATTTGGATTTAATGTATGGATTATAGGATCATTTATTTATAACCTTTTGGAAGGGCATATTACTACTGCCCGTGAGAGTTATAGTGCCTAGAGAACAAGTGCTGAACGATGTGTGATTTAAACAGCACGGGGCCCCGCACATAATACTCGGGAAGTTCAAAATCTATTGACACAAGTGTTTCACAACAAAGTTATCGCAAACCACAGTCTTGTAAATTGGCCAGCTAGGTCTTGGGATATTACACCCCTCGATTTCAATCTTTGGGGATATGTTAAAAATGAAGTGTACGAGTTTGAGCTCCCTACAACTATAGAAGCATTGGAGGAGAGTGTTCGGGATGTCTTAAATAATGTAAACAAAAACACATTTTCCAAAGTAACTAAAACTGTTTCCAATTTAATTGGAAATGAGTCTTATTAGTGGAGTAAAAACCATAAGAAAATGTGCCTTTTTTTTTTCAAGGTATAACCACATGTAATTGGTACAGGAGGATTGGTTAGGACTAGTTGCAATTACGACCTCTTTGGAGGGGGCAGACATTTTTTATTGACAAAAATGTCAAATATTTGTCAAATATGTTCATTTATGTTTTTTTACACATACAACACGATAACTAACGAAAACTAATTAACCTATAAACATGATTTTTTTTTAATCGATAGAGAACATATAAGCGGTGATAACTGTTATAATATGTATCTCATTGTGAGCACCATTTTTCCTGGGAAATGGATTAAACTATAAAATTTGATTTTATTGCATCATGAATTTCGGTAAGCGAGAAACTTTTTTATTTATTGAAATTTCACCATAGTATCTGTGTACGAAATTTAGAGGAATGTCTGAAAAAGTTTTTAAAAACAAAATCAACCTTCTATCTCACATAGTTTCCGAGTTATTCTAAATTAAAGTTACGGGAATATAATCGCCCGCCGAAGTACTTGTCGCAGACGCTATTATAATAGCTCGTTACATACACCACACCGCGTCACGTCAGGGTGTCGGCAAAAAAAGTGTCGGTGTCGGTCATTGAAGTGTGCTCTTATATTTTATTTGAAAATTTGTTGTGTAATTACCATAGTAATTACTGAGTAGATATTATGTCCTACTTTAAAAATAATAGTCTATATTAAGCACAATAGGCAAAAATAAATTATTATAATATTAGTATTTTTATGTTATAATAAAAACAGACATCATATAATAAAAAGAACAATTGAATAATATGGTGAGTAGCAAATTAAAAATCTTCGAAATCTGAATCGAGGGAATTTTCTTCATTTTGTGGATTGTTATTGCACGGTAAATATTTACATTCGCTGCAACATTTCAAACCCTGCACCAGGCATGTGCATCTATTATTGTTGCAATTTCTGTCTGTACATTTAATGGAAAGAGCTCGCCTTACTTCATCAGGTACTGGATCTTGTACAGTAAATATCGGGATCCAAGAATTATTATCAAGTTTCCAACCATATTGCCCAGGGTCTTCCAAATTAGTTTTATTTACATGGGAGTTATACCATATTTTTAGCTGATATATGCACCTAAAATAATAACCCTATTTTAAAAAGAATATATCTCTTAGGCTTTGAATTATTACCTTTTTAAATGCTGTCTAAAAGCATCATTTGTAGGGGGCAATTCTGAAGCAGACCGATTTGACTCCTTGGTTAAATGTACCCTTAGGTCATTTAGTGTTTCAATATTATCATTCTTATTTTTGTATAGGTTCAATATATAGGACTGAGTCAATTTAATTGCCTGGTCCTCGGTTAAAAATGGAAGATTTTCCAGGCCGGTATATTTCTCAATATTTTTGTATAATGTGTCAAAAGCTGTTCTTTTACCTATTTTATACATGGAACAAGTGGTATCACATCCAGTTAAACAATGCAGAGCTAATATTTTTTTGCACATTTCTTCCCCCAAATTAGTTACAATATCATTTATGGATAGAAAATGCTTGTTTCTACTTTGACCAAATTGAAGAAGAATATTAGACTTGGTCATTTCTGGCGTGACAGAATAATAATAAATCAGTAAAAGTAACACATCAGTGTCAACAGATTTGACAAGAATCGTCTTGTTTAAAGCAACTTCGGCCATGACATGAAGAATGATTCTTGTATCCGCTTCCTCTTGGTTACTACTTAAAGACTCAATTTTGGAAGGTAATTTTTTTTTATCGATTTGATAACACAGTTCTGGGTCTTGAAATCCGCCTGCTACTATAATGGTTTCATCATCATTAAGTGAATTTGGCATCTCGCTTATAAAATAGTCTGTCAGAAAAATTAATAGTGATTCTTTGTTTGATGAAGATCGAATAAAATCTCTGAATTTTGGCACTTTTCTGGGACCGGAGACTTTATATTCTGCACTGAAATCACCACGATTGGATCTCTCAGCATTTTTCAAAGAGATCCTTCTGTATGTATCAAAAACAATAATAATGCGTTTTGAATTATATTTCCTTCCTTCCCTTAAAATTTTGTTCATAAAAACCTTTCCAAGTTCGTTGAATGTTACAAATGTTGTAGGCTGTAATTCCTGAACTGAAACCATGCCGTCAACAATGTAAGAGTCCACATTCGGACAATCGGCAATACATGTGGTGAATTTCTCGATTTTTTTGGCTAGATCCGACTTCGTTGATTTCCTCATTGTTCCATCGTCGTGAAATAATGACATCGGAACCGATGTTAATTCATAGGATAATATATTTTCAAGATTCATTTGTTTGAATTTAGCGGCACAAATTATCCTACGGAACATACATTCGGACCCAATGAACTTTTTTTTTGAAACGGATTTTGTGAATTTTGTCGAAACTTGGAAATTTTTGACTTTCTCTCTTTTAAGAGGAGCCCAAAAGCTTTTCTCAGAAAAACTGTTACACAGATTCTTGACATTTTCATTAGCTTTTTCATAAAAGCTATTTAAGCTTTGTTCAGTGTCTTCATCTGCTATTTTTCCCGTGCAGATATTAATTAATCGAGATGGTACATTATACATATCAAATGGGTTACACCAGTCATTTTCTAAACTTGCAATTATTTTTAATACTGCTTCTTCGTTTTTTAAAGCCAGTTTTTCCCCCTCATTATATACCTCTTTATTTCCACTAATTGTCGCACCTAAAAAAATATGGGATTCAAGAAACGTTATTATGACTAAAAAGTTCACATCAACAATCAAAGGAATAGTGTCTTTCTTTACTCACCTAAAAATGATTTTGAGTATTCTCCCAAAGTGTGTCTGGTTGTAATCCAGCGTAAGAGGGCACCCGGTTTTTGAGAAAATCCAATAATGCCGGATGAACTCTTACAATCTTTATAGATTGACTGGTCTAGAGCCATATCGGATGCCACACAATTAAAAACTTTGTCATTTGTTTTTTTAACAACAAAATTACCATTATTTAAATACTCGTACATGTAAGGTATTTCTGTTTTTAGGGTCTCCATATCAGACAGGTACACAGGAACCCATTTTAAATATAAATTTCTGCCAGCAGCAGATAAATAAGGCAATGTATCCTGTACAGCACACAAATGAGATTGGAAATCGCCATTTCTCTCAGATCTCAAGAGTCGCCAAAGAAGATCAATTGATTTTTGGAACTCGTGCCAGTATTTGAAAGTTTTCGAATTTGTAGTGCCAATACCTATAAAATTTAAAATAATTGATTTTAAAAAATTCTCAAAACTATGATTATTTAATTTTCTCGTTTGAAATTCTTTTATTAGGCTTTGGATTTCTTCTTTTAACAAAGGCGTTATTATATGGGTTTCATTATTTTCTTCTTCATACCATTTACATACAGATTTAAACAAGAGCCTGAAAAGAGCATCGGCGACTAAAGTTAGACCCCTAATAGCCCTAGAATACTGTTTTCCCTCTAACATCATTTTACAAGTATTCTCTGCGTAAATATCCGTTTCTGTCAAGATAGTGAAAAGGCCTCCATCTCCAAAAATATACCCAATACTGGCAATAAGAGCCATGTTGAGATGCATCCCGCCTAGCATCAGTGTGACCTTTCCGTGCAATATCTCTGGATTATTCCATAATATTTCGCGAGCCTTTGAATAAATTGCCAAATCTGCTGTTATGCAAATATGATCTTGTCCTAACGTTTCAGCAATTTCTACTAGTCGCACCATCGATGTATATATTGTATCGTATTCAGTGGGTGGATTATTTATGAACGGCAAGTAAAATATTTTGGAAACACAAATTTTGTTGTCTGCTAAAGTGTTATTAAAGTCACTCCAATTTAAAAATGATTTTTCGCATTTAACGGTTCGAAGAAATTGCCATGCTAGATTAATTTTTGAGGAAATTATGTCATTTTCTCTGTCCAAAGTTATTGTTTTTACTGATAGAGGTTCTGGACGCTTGGCAGGTCTTATGTATTTTGGTATGTTCTGAATATTTGAAGAAGCGTCATCGGGATCATCTAGAGCGTATGAACCTCCTCTGGGAATATTCTCTTCTACAAAAGTATTCAAGTTAGTATTCTTTTGAAATAAAACCATTGCCATGCTATGAGTGGTGTTCTTTCCGCTTATAGTTTCCTCATTTAAATCGAAATTGTCTATACTGGCATGAATATAGTTGTTTTTATGTTTATCTACGATTTCAATTCCAGGTGGAACATAAGTAGCATTATTATTAATTGCTTGACTGGCCAAAGTAGTTGTTAACTGTCTTATATCGTTATAAGAACAGCTAAGCCCAATTTTTGACAAAGTGTCTAAAATTTGCTTACTTCGAACTAGATGATAAATATGAAGCCCCAATCCAATATGAAAAGAATTTTGTTTATATTTTTTATCAAAAAGTCCCATAATGATATTACACGGCACTACGGCTTGGCTGTCAATTTTACCATCCATTGTATTATACAAATCATCATTTATTAGCCAAGAAACAAATTGTACAAGTGTATTGGGAACTTGTTTTTTAAATTCCTCTTGACTTATGTTATCTGGACGAGGAAAACATTTCTGTGAGAATTGGAATTCGCCCATGTATTTTTTTAAAATACCCGCTGCCTTGTGAAGAATCAATTTTTCATTTTGAATGTCACTAGTTTGATCTTGTCTAACAAAAATATCACTCTCTTCAGAACCAGTTGTATCCGAACTTGTTGAAGAGTTATTTGAATTGCTAGAGACATGTTTATTATGGGAGACTTTTGTTTTGTTTTGAAAAGCTTTGATATTTCTTTCTGCTATATAGCCGCAGTAGCAAACTTTGTGGTATTTAGCATCGTACGCAAAAAGATCTTCATAGCCAGAAATTTTGGAAATCATAGTAATATTTCTTTTTTTTGCTGCAGCTAATATTTTTGCAAATGTGGTCTTTCCTGTGCCTATAAGAAAAAAACCGAATAGACATTTATGTACAAAGGTAAAGGCCAGTCATTACTGGCGGCTCGTGAGCGGACGCAGGAGAAGTGAACATTCTACAGTCTACATTCCTATGATACTGATGCACCGTGTTTCATATAAATACACATTATTTACGTAATATTAGCATGATTCATTAAAATTAGCGCGATATCTATCAAAAAAAGAATAATGACCATAAAACGTAGCGAGCTGAACGCCCTTCTCATAAGAACGCTCCACGAGCCGCCACTGATGAGGGTATTCAGTAGATGGACACTTATTGGATACTTATGGATACTATTAATCAATCTACTGTCAATAATATTAGGGAATAAGATTTTAGTACGTAGGTACCTATACTACTTACTATAATAAATGGAACTTGTAAGCGAATGTTTCATTGATTCAGTAACCAAACTATGGAGTAATCAGTTACAAGAACACAAATTAATAAGTCGGGTACCTAGATTACATATACCTACAGTCAGTAAAAAAAGTCTCCAGACAGCATTTGGTTTCTACACTATTTTTCTGTTATGTTTAAAAAATAAATGAGCCTCAAAAATGGCAGCGACTATTTTTAATTAAAAAATAAAGTTAGTTGCTGTCAATTTTTTATTTTTTAAGGGGCAGTGAAATAGTGAAGAAAGCAGATGCTGTATGGAGACTATTTTTACTGACTTTATGTATTCTATTTTTAAAAGAGGGTATAGGCATGCATTATTGTTTAGCCTGCAAAAAAAGTTTAAATTACCTGTTTGTACAGAGGTTAATTGCTGACTTTTGCCTTTTTTTCCGGTCGTATTACAAATCAAGCACATTTTTCTAATGTCAAAAGTCCCTTTACTGATCCTAGTTTGGGATGAAGAAGCTTGCACTGTTTCCGTTTCGATACATTGAAATTTATTAAGATTTTGCACACTAGTATACGATTTCCTGCAAGCTTTATGAAATTTCACCCCTTTCTTTTTTGTAAGTAAATCATCTTTTTGACTTAATATATACTCAGTAACGCTATCCTGTCTTTTTTCAGCAGCACTAAATATAGTTTTCAGGCCCTGCATCGTAGGTTTTTGAACCACACTCGTGTCATTATCACTAACAGTTTTCAAACAAATTAAACACTCCATCATAACAATAATTAACAACTATAAAAAAAAATGTTTATTACAAATTACTATAAACTATAAGAATTTTTAAAAACACTAGTCAAACAAGTTGGGACAAGACACGTTGAAAACACTTGCATGAACACCAACGTACCAACGTTCAATAATAATAATTAGGCCGCTAACGCTGAATAGACCCGGACGGACGCACTGCACGAAACGACACGAGAGCAACCAAGCGAAGCCTGCACGCTTTCGCGGGAAATTCAACCTGTGATAACTCAGAAACTATATGAGATAGAAGGTTGATTTTTTTTTTTAAACTTTTTCAGACTTTCCTCTTCATTTCGTACGCAGATACTATGGTAAAATTTCAATAAATAAAAAAGTTTCTCGCTTACCGAAAATCATGATGCAATTAAATCGAATTTTATAGTTTAATCCATTTCCCAGGAAAAATGGTGCTCACAATGAGATATATATTATAATAGTTATCACCGCTTATATGTTCTCTATCGATTAAAAAAAAAATCATGTTTATAGGTTAATTAGTTTTCGAGTTATCGTGTTGTATGTGTAAAAAAACATAAATGAACATATTTGACAAATATTTGACATTTTTGTCAATAAAAAATGTCTGACCCCTCTAAAGAGGTCGTAATTAGTCATTTCATATGCACATAGTCCTAACCAATCCTCCTGTACCACTCATATGTGGTTATACCTTAAAAAAAAAATTTTTCAAGAACTAAGCGACTTTTTCCCTTGTTTTTACTCCACTATATAGTATAACAACCATCGACAGCATCTTATTAACGGCCAAAATGTGCTCTGTAAATTCAAGTTTTTCAATGTAAATGGCCAAAAATGTCGTAACAAATTTATTCTCAATAACTTGTGAATCCAGGTATAGGTCCAAAATTCAACTTTTTCGTTTTTTAAAATACCTAAAGAACGAAAAAAAGATATCTTTCTCAAAGCGGCATTGAATAGGCCTACCAGTTTCTCCGTTTAACCCATGTTCTATCTCTTATAATTTACAAGATACCCACACATCCATACCCAATTTGGGCTACACTGTATATATATATATATATATATATATATATATATATATATATATATATATATATATATATATATATATATATATATATATATATATATATATATATATATATATATATATATATATACAGGGTTCGCCAAACTCAGTGGCGTATTAGAAGTATATGGAGAACGAGTAAAGATATTTACTTGAGATTTGGGTAAGTTTCATACTAAGAAGTGAACTTTATTTTAAAAATAATTTCGAAGTTGCGGCGTTGCCAGCTCTATTGCAGACAGACAGAATGTTTCTTTTTTTAAATACAATACCCTGTATATTATTGCATTGTCAAATTCTATGTATTATTCTGAGCATTTTTTATGTAGTATGTCCTATACCTAATTTGAGAGGTTTCTGAAATAAAAATTATTTTCTAATTTTTAAGGGTCAAATCGAGTTCAATGTAAAACACGATATATTTTTAGAACGTTGTCCCAGAATTCTGAAATTTTTATGCGAGTTTCCGAACATGTAGGTTAATTGACGACTCAAGGTAATTTTTAATTAAAAGTTATACAGGGTGTATAAAAATATAGTTTATTCGCGATGAACAGAAATGTTCATAACTCGATTTTTTTAAATGGAACACCCTGTATATTTTAATTGCATCAAATAGAGAGAGACATTGCCTTTCAAATGACATTAGGTATTCCTATACCTATCTCTGATGGGTAATGAACTAAGTGGGATTTTAAAAAAAAATCGACCATTTTAGTATTTTCTATAAAAAAAATCTATTTTAAGCGCACTGAATAGAGAAGTAAACATTTTTGTCAAATACTGGCAAGTTATTTCTACGTATATCTGTCTTAATGATACCTAAATGGAAATACTTTTCTTGAGAAAAATCGATAATTTAATAGTAACAATATGTATTCACAAACGCTTTTGATAAAAAATTAACGATACTACCGAATAAAACAATACTCACGATGGAACACCCTGTATATTTTTGTTGCATCCAACAGAGAAAAAATTACCTTTCAATAGTATTAGCATCGCTGATGATTAATTAATTAGATGCCATTTAGTAGAAGCACGAATAATATCTCGTAAAACGAAAGATTATTTAGCTAGTAGGCTGTGCACGCCTGTCATCTCCCAGGAAACCAAACAGAGAACATTTGTTTTTAATATGCATAGTTGTCAAAAATTCACTAATTTAAAATGGCAAATTCTTACTCAAGTGTAGAAATTCTAAATTTGTTTTATGTACACGGTCAATGTGATAAAATAATATCAAGAACATGTAAACAATTTAATCAACTTTATCCAGATTCTGTCCCAATGAACGAGAAAAAGTTTAAAAGAATAGAGAAGAATTACAGAGAGTACAATAATGTTAAAAGACCAAGACTTCAAGTCAAACCTGTAACAGGTAACGAAGACAATGAAATTACTGTTTTATCTTATTTCCAGGCATTTCTTACAAATCGGTGGAAAGAATTTTGCACAAACATAGAATGCATAATTATAAATTTATAACAGCCCAGGCTTTAGAGCCTACTGATCCTCCTCAGCGCGTCGCATACTGCGAAATGATCCTGATGCGTACACAAGAAGATCCCAACTTTTTAAAAAAAGTTATTTGGACGGATGAGAGCAAATTCACAAAAGAAGGGATATTTAACAGAAGAAATTCACATTTTTGGTCCAAAGAAAATCCTTATTTTATCAGAGAAAAAGGTTTTCAATACAAGTTCGGTTTCAATGTATTTTGCCTCATGATGAATGACAAAATAAAGTTTTGCTTTTACGATGAAAATTTAAATTCTGAAAAATATTTGGAAATATTGAAAACTACAGTTTCTGATTTTCTCGACGAGTTACCATTGAACTTACTCCGGAGCTGCTGGTATCAGTTAGATGGGGCACCGGCTCACTGTACAAACGAAGTAAGTGCGGAACTTACTACAATCTTCGAAGACAGATGGATTGGCCGACGAGGTCCATGGATTTGGCCACCTAGGTCCCCAGACCTTACCCCTCTCGACTTCCATCTTTGGGGCAGGGTAAAAGGGATAGTTTATCAGACGCCAGTAGAAACAAAGGAAGAACTCCTAAATCGGACAAGAGAAGCACTGCTGGCATTATCCGCGGAAGAGATTCAAAAAGCAACGAGTCATGTAATGACACAAGTTCTGGAATGCCTCAGAGTTAATGGACGACACTTTAAACAGTTCAGTTACTGACAATTCATTTGGGGATAGTTCTGTTGTTAGCTATATTTTTGTAATATTGTTTTATTCGGTTGTATCGTTAATTTTTTATCTAAAGCGTTTGTGTATTTATTGTAAATATTAAACTATAGATTTTTCTCAACAAACGTATTTTCATTTAGTTATCATTAAGAAAGATATATTATTGACAAAAATGTTTACTTGTCTATTTAGTGCTTTTAACATAGATTTTTTTTCCAGAAAATAATAAAATGGTCGATTTTTTCTTTTAAATGCCATTTAATTCATTACCCATCAGAGATAGGTATAGGAACACCTAATGTCATTTGAAAGGCAATGTCTCTCTCTATTTGATGCAATTAAATTATACAGGGTGTTCCATTTAAAAAAAATCGAGTTATGGACATTCTGTTCCTCGCGAATAAACTATATTTTTATACACCCTGTATAACCTTTTATTAAAAAATACCTTCAGCCGTCAATTAACCTACATGTTCGGAAACTCGTATAAAAATTTCAGAATTCTGGGACATATATTCTAAAAATATATCGTGTTTTACATTGAAGCCGATTTGACCCTTAAAAATTAGAAAATAATTTTTATTTCCAAAACTGCTCAAAATAGGTATAGAACATACTACATAAAAAATGCTCAGAATAGTTCGTAGAATTTGACAATGCAATAATATACAGGGTATTGTATTTAAAAAAAGAAACTTCCTGTCTGTCTGCAATAGAGCTGGCAACGCCGCAACTTCGAAAATATTTTTAAAATATAGTTCACTTCTTAGTATGAACCTTACCCAAATCTCAAGTAAATATCTTTACTCGTTCTCCATATACTTCTAATACGCCACTGAGTTTGGCGAACCCTGTATATGTATATACATATATATATATATATATATATATATATATATATATATATATATATATATATATATATGTATATATATATATATATATATATATATATATATATATATATATATATATATGTATATATACAGGGTGGCCCAACGAAAAGGTCCCACCCTTATTTATGACTTTCCTGGTATATTTTGGGAAAAACGCTTGGACACGTCAATTTTGATTTTTAGGGGGACGTCTTTTCATGTATGATTGTATATACAGGGTGTTCCAAAAATAAGATATCGCATTACACTTGACATTTTTAAATGGAAACCCCCAATTTTTTTTCTATTTTTGGATTCTCCAGGAAGTTTTTAGTAACTTTTGTATAATAGAGTTTATACCTATCTTCAACCATTTTGAAGTTATTTGAATAATTGAATAATATCAAGTATTGATAAATTAAATTCAAGAAAGGGTCAAAATAACGAAACTTTATTATCAAAACGGAAACATTGCAAGGGCTATATGCCCGGTTGTTTAATACGTTACATTAGTCAAAAATATTAACCATAAGTATGTGGCTAAATAATAGAAAATTTGAAGCAACTAGATCTGTATCGCCGGAATAGGAACACTAAACCATTTACAGTTTTACATTCACATTAAAATTTAAACAAAAATTAGTTACTTAGCTACAATGTGTCAAAAAGTCAATGTGGTAATAAATGTTGAAAGTGGTGTCCGTTTACCTCCATGCAATAATAAATATTTTGCTCAAATCTATTCCTAACATTTTCACACATTTCTATATTATTTGTCTGCATATATATAGTCTGGCTTCGTACTAAAAATACTTTTTATATATATCTAAAGGACTCAATATATATATCCAAAAACTGTCGTACTGGAGCTACATAGTGCGGTGGTGCACCATCTTGTTGGAAATGAAGAAAATTTTCATTATAATATATTATTTCGGTTATATTGTATTTTCCAACATGTCCAAGTACTCCCCCGTCAAGTTTCCAGGAATATATATATATATAATATTGCGAATGTATCGAAACAAATGTATATATATCGACAATTATGTCTATTTACAGCACCATGTAAATAGAAGGTACATTCATCCGAAAAACAAATGTTAAATAACAAATTTGGGTTATTGTTCAAACGTTGTGTCATTAATTCGCAAAACTCCAACCTTCTATCATAATCATTAAGCTCATGGACAAGTTTAGTTTTGTACGGGTGAAATTTATAGGATTTCAAAATTCTTTGCACTGTTGAGCGTGTAAATCCTGAAGAAGTAGCCAGACCACGAGTACTTTGGGTGTTGTCAAGAGCCACGTGTCCCAAAACTGCTATTTCTCTGGCTTCATTTCTACTTGGACGATTTTCCTGATTCCGGCGAATATTAGATACAGATCCAGTTGCTTCAAATTTTCTTATTAATTTAGCCACATACTTATGGTTAATATTTTTGTCTGGATGTAACGCATTAAACAACCGGGCGGTAGCTCTTGCAATGCTTCCGTTTTGATAATACAGTTTCGTTATTTCGACCCTTTCTTGAATTGAATAAATCATTGCAAAATATTATAATAGAACTAGGCAACTTAACGATTTCAAATCAAAGATAAAGTTGTTCTATGATTTACGATATGACGGATGCTAAATTTCTTGCTGGTATCGGTGATTATTATTTTTTTCCGTATTATCAGTACTAAATTAAATGAGGCGAATTTTATATAAAAATATATATATATATATATATATATATATATATATAGTTGAAGATAGGTATAAACTCTATTATACAAAAGTTACTAAAAACTTCCTGGAGAATCCAAAAATAGAAAAAAAATTGGGGGTTTCCATTTAAAAATGTCAAGTGTAATGCGATATCTTATTTTTACCCTGTATTATATCATACATGAAAAGACGTCCCCCTAAAAATCAAAATTGACGTGTCCAAGCGTTTTTCCCAAAATATACCAGGAAAGTCATAAATAAATATATATGTATGTCTTAAATAATGTAAACAAAAACACCTTTTCCAAAGTAACTAAAACTGCTTCCAATTTAATTTGAAATGAGTCTTATAGTATAACAACCATCGACAGCATCTTATTAACGGCCAAAATGTGCTCTGTAAATTTAAGTTTTTCAATGTAAATGGACAAAAATGTCGTAACAAATTTATTCTCAATAACTTGTGAATCCAGGTATAGATCGAAAATTCAACTTTTTCGTTTTTTAAAATACCTAAAGGACGAAAAAAAGATAAAATCTTTCTCAAAGCGGCATTGAATAGGCCTACCAGTTTCTCCGTTTAACCCATGTTCTATCTCTTATAATTTACAAGATACCCATACATCCATACCCAATTTGGGCTACACTATATATATATATATATATATATATATATATATATATATATATATATATATATATATATATATATATATATATATATATATATATATATATATATATATATATATATATATATATATATATATATATATATATATATATATATATATATATATATATATATATATATATATATATATATATATATATATATATAGGGTTATTCACGAAACCCGTTCATTAAAGGTTTTTGATGATGCCATTTAGATAAAAATTTCAAATTTTGGGATTAAGTAAGGTCAAGGGGAACCCTTGGTAGGTATAGGGCACACTACATAAAATAGCATTAAAACTCTCCGTAGAATCCAAAAATATCATAAAATACAGGGTGTTCCATTTAAAATAAGCAAGTTGATACCAACTTTCGGTTAAACCGGAAGTGACAAGAAGTTGAAAATATTTCAAAAAAGAAGTACCCCTTGTGACGCTCTTCGGTGCCTCGGTGGTCTTCGGTGAACATCGGTCGGTCGGTTTTAACACTTTAAGTATCAGTCGGCTAAATCTCGAGCGCCACCCTTTGAATTTCTGTGGTAAAGGGCCCACAAACGCACACAGGTAGACGGGATGGAAAGAGAAATAAAACACCAATATAGAAAACAAAGAAATTATCCTATGTATTGCCTGTTCATAACCATCATACAATATCATAACCTTAGCCTTATAAACTAAATAGAAAACCCTAATGAGTGAGAGAGAAAGGGAATGTATGCTTTAGAGGGAGAAAGATTGTTCTACGAGCGCGGCGGCTACATAATTTTAACACAATCGGCGGTCGGGACGGGATTTTGATCGGTTGCGGGCGACTCTCCGAAGAACGGTAATACAGGAGCCAACGCCCCGGTTCCCACTCGTTAATGCGCGTGCGCTAGTGCGGCTATGCGGTGCGGGTGATACTGCGATACCATACCAGGTTACTTACCAAGGGCAGTTGATATAGGTAATCTTTTACTACCTGGGCTTGAGTATAGGATGCTTGTGTGCGTGAGTGTGTGAGAGAGAGAGAGACAGGAAGACCAGCCCAGAAACTTGTGACCAGTAACTAGCCTGCGTGGGTGAGAGAGACAGACTAGTCCCGAAAGTTGTGACCAGTAACTAGCCTGTGTGTATGTGTGAGAGAGAGACAGGCAGGACAGGCCAGCCCAGAAACTCGGACCCAGTGACTGGCCTGAAGGAAAGGACAATGTGTATTATGTATGTGTAAGAGACAGACTAGTCCCGAAACTTGTGACCAGTAACTAGCCTGCGTGTGTGAGAGAGACAGACTAGTCCCGAAACTTGTGACCAGTAACTAGCCTGTGTGTGTGAGAGAGACAGACTAGTCCCGAAACTTGTGACCAGTAACTAGCCTGCGTGTGTGAGAGAGACAGACTAGTCCCGAAACTTGTGACCAGTAACTAGCCTGTGTGTATGTGTATGAGAGAGACAGACCAGTCCCGAAACTTTGAACCAGTGACTAGCCTGTGTGTGAGAGAGAGAGAGAGAT
This sequence comes from Kuschelorhynchus macadamiae, assembly GCA_030620095.1. Lineage (NCBI taxonomy): Eukaryota > Metazoa > Arthropoda > Insecta > Coleoptera > Curculionidae > Kuschelorhynchus > Kuschelorhynchus macadamiae. Next base: position 603,029 of record JAUTXW010002807.1, read on the forward strand.
AGGAAGGATAGACCAGCCCAGAAACTCGGACCCAGTGACTGGCCTGAAGGAAAGGACAATGTGTATTATGTGTGTATGAGAGAGATGGACTAGTCCCGAAACTTTGAACCAGTAACTAGACCGTGTGTGTGTAAATGGAAATGAGAGAGAGACCTATATCAATATACCACCTATTTTACCTTTCATATACCTACATATATCCTGGTGGCATGGCAGTGCATCGCGACGGCGGGTGTCGGTGAGGGGAGACAGCGCCAGCTGGTCACTCCATCAAGTCCCAGTTGTGGTGGCTTACCTTCCTGCTGCTGCTGCTGTGGGACCGGATCGTCGACTGGCGAATATGCGATGCGAGCGTGCTTTTAAATGATCGCAGACAATGAAAACCCCACCAAACACTCGCGCCGGTCAGAGTTGGCGGCGGGGCTGCCTGAACCCATTGCGACGTTTCGCGGTGTATTATTCGGTGATTCTAGAGTACTATTGTTAAACAAAAATATTTTTTGGCTTTTTCGCAACTGAATAAAAATATTTAACTTTAAATTAATTGAAGCAAATTTTTAATATAATTACATACCTCAACATGTAGACTAGTCTGTCTACGGAATGTTTCGATACATAATATAAACAATATTATTTAAGCAAGCATAAGAAATTATATCATTTACCTTAAGTTTTTATAGACACATAGTAATTGTACAAATACTTTCATCCTATCGGGACTCATCAGTGCGCCGATCGTAAGAGAAAAACACTAAACAATAGAAAAGAATTGATTTCAAAATTATTATTTTTAAATGTGTTCAGATAGGATGAAAGTATTTGTACAATTACTATGTGTCTATAAAAACTTAAGGTAAATGATATAATTTCTTATGCTTGCTTAAATAATATTGTTTATATTATGTATCGAAACATTCCGTAGACAGACTAATCTACATGTTGAGGTATGTAAATATATTAAAAATTTGCTTCAATTAATTTAAAGTTAAATATTTTTATTCAGTTGCGAAAAAGCCAAAAAAGATTTTTGTTTGTCAATCTATTCGCAACAAATAATCTGAACACATTTAAAAATAACATTATAGATGGCTGCAAACTATCATTTTTTTCATATCTAGGTTACATGTCAAACAAATTGACACATTTTAAAATTTTGAAATCAATTCTTTTCTATTGTTTAGTGTTTTTCTCTTACGATCGGCGCACTGATGAGTCCCGATAGGATGAAAGTATTTGTACAATTACTATGTGTCTATAAAAACTTAAGGTAAATGATATAATTTCTTATGCTTGCTTAAATAATATTGTTTATATTATGTATCGAAACATTCCGTAGACAGACTAGTCTACATGTTGAGGTATGTAATTATATTAAAAATTTGCTTCAATTAATTTAAAGTTAAATATTTTTATTCAGATGCGAAAAAGCCAAAAAAGATTTTTGTTTGTCAATCTATACGCAACAAATAATCTAAACACATTTAAAAAGTACTATTGTTGTGGCTTTTCATATCACACTTCGGAAAATTTACGCGGGTTTTCCGTACGTTACGCAAAATTTGACATTTTTATCTAATTGGCATCATCAAAAACTTTTAATGAACGGGTTGGGTGAATAACCCTGTATATATTATATATATATATATATATATATATATATATATATATATATATATATATATATATATATATATATATATATATATATATATATATATGTATATATATACTATATATATATGTATATATGTATGTATATATACTATATATATACTATATATATATATACCGGGTGTCAACGATATCGTTTTACACGATGCCATTCATTTGCTTTTTAGGTGAGGATATTTATATTTGGGTTAACGAAATATGGTATTAAGACACATATTTTTCATGAAAAAACATATGAATATTACTGCCAGTTTTTCCGATATCAGAACCAAGTTAAGAATTTCAAATGGAACCCTGTATATTATTTTACACAGTTTGATAGAGCTTACAATTACCTTTTCAATGACATATCACAAGTTATATTTTTTTTCAAAATGGCGGACCAGGAAGCGCTTTTTCAAAATTCAATAAGGCGGTCGTTTCCCGATACCGATGAAATTTTGTTTAACAAATTATTAAAATATTAAACAAAATGGGGTTTTCAATGGATTTTAATCAAATTTAAAATCAAATTTTTAATTTATCACAAAATGGGATAAGTTTAATTTTTTCTTTAAAATGTGAACTTTTTCTTAAATTTTCTCAAAGATTTTAAATAGAAAGTTGTATTTATTAAATATTAGTATTAAAGTATATCTTATTAGCTACACGAAACCGCATAACAAGCCGTATTTTTGCTTTTTGTTTCAGAAAAAATTGACAAAACCTGGCCGATATACATTTTTCCTAATACATAACATGAAACAAACACACACATATTATTAATCAGAAAATCCTGGAATATTTTTTATTGTTTATTGATAAGTAATTTTGTATTATTTTGACATTTTGTGACTGTTGTCTTATTTTAGGAAAGCGAGAAAAAATCACAAGTAGTATTAATTTTATTTTACCAGTAGATACGGTGCAGTAACATGAAAGATGACTTAACTAAGATAAGTAGGTCTTGGAAACAATTGCATAGGGATGCCATTATAATTTTCATTAGATTTAACCAGAAACGTCAAAAGTACTGTTTTGTATCGACATTTCTGATAACTTTCGTTACATTTTTACACTGAGAAAAACAAAAACAAAACCGCATAACAAACCGTATTTTTGCTTTTTGCTTGAGAAAAAATTGACGAAACTCTGCCGATATACATTTTTCGTAATACATAACATGAAACACACACACCCACACACACATATTATTAATCAGTAAATTTCGGAATATTTTTTATTGATAAGCAATTTTGTATTATTTTGACATTTTATGATTTTTGCTGTCTTATTTTAATAAATCGAGAAAAATTCACAAGTAGTATTAATTTTATTTTACCGGTAGGCTTTCGGTTTTTCTGGAAATACCTAGACCTAAGTCAAGAAGATTAAAAAGAACCCTGTATATTTTTTCACACAGTTTGATAGAACTTAGAATTCCCTTTACATTGACATATCACAAGTTGATTTTTTTTCGAAATGGAGGACCAGGAAGCTTTTGTTCAAAATTCAATATGGCGGCCATTTTCTAACACCGAAGATATTTTTGAATTATAGGTAGAAATAATAAACAAATATGGGGGTTTTTATTGGGTTTAATGCTAATTTAAAATCAAACTTTCACAATTAATACAAAAGTCACTCAATTAAATGTTCTATGCGCTGTCCGCCTTGTTCTTGGCATAGTGTAACTCTCTCAACATTTTCCGCGAGCAGGTTTCGTAAATGCTGTTCTGAGATACTCTCAACGGCTCGTCTTATTCTATTTTCTAACATTTCCAACGATATTACAGGAGTTGCATACACTTTTTCTTTCAGATGACCCCATATAGAAAAATCAAGCGGGGTTAGGTCAGGCGACTGCGCTGGCCATCGAATTGGTCCATTGGTTCCCAACCAGTTCTCACCAAATCATTCATTCAAGTAATTTGCAACAATTCTTGAATTATGAGCAGGGGCGCCATCTTGTTGGTAAACTAAATCATCATTTTGCTGCAAATTATTTATAAAATGTTCAATTTCATTTTCGAGAAAGTCCAAATACATCTCGCCAGTTAAAGGCTGATGGAATAATATTGGACCAATAACGCTTAGTCCTACAACGCCTAACCAAACATTAACTCCAAAACGTTCCTGGAAGGCACCTTCTCTTACTAATCTTTGATTTTCCTTTGCCCAATAACGAAAGTTATTTCTATTAAACATCCCTAGATTAGTAAACCTTGATTCGTCCGAAAAAATAATCTTATGATGAAACACAGGACTTATTCTATAATTATCTAAAAACCAATTGCAATAAATAAGTCGTCTTTGGAAGTCATTTTCAAATAGGTGGTGGTGAATTTGATACTTAAACGATTTAAACCCGTGTTTCTTTAAAATTTTTCTGGCGCTTTCATGGGACGTATTGCACTGTTTGCCTAATTCACGAAGGGAAGCTGTACGGTCATACTGGATGTACACTAAAACGTTTGTTTCCACTTCTTCGCTTACTACGAAACCATCATTGCCATTAGCATGGACACCACCATTATTTTCATTTTTTAAATGTTGTACTAGCCAAGGATAATATGCATGTGAAAAAGCGTCACGATTCGGAAAGCGTTCCTGGTATAACCTCTCTGTGTCCCTTGAATTTTTGCGACATTCCCCATAAATAAGGAGCATGTCAATTTGATGTTCTCTTGAATAAACCATAATATTTATTTTTAAAACTAACTAGAACCACTTCTCAGTGTAAAAATGTAACGAAAGTTATCAGAAATGTCGATACAAAACAGTACTTTTGACGTTTCTGGTTAAATCTAATGAAAATTATAATGGCATCCCTATGCAATTGTTTCCAAGGCCTACTTATCTTAGTTAAGTCATCTTTCATGTTACTGCACCGTATCTACCGGTAAAATAAAATTAATACTACTTGTGATTTTTTCTCGCTTTCCTAAAATAAGACAACAGTCATAAAATGTCAAAATAATACAAAATTACTTATCAATAAACAATAAAAAATATTCCAGGATTTTCTGATTATTAATATGTGTGTGTTTGTTTCATGTTATGTATTAGGAAAAATGTATATCGGCAAGGTTTTGTCAATTTTTTCTGAAACAAAAAGCAAAAATACGGCTTGTTATGCGGTTTCGTGTAGCTAATAAGATATACTTTAATACTAATATTTAATAAATACAACTTTCTATTTAAAATCTTTGAGAAAATTTAAGAAAAAGTTCACATTTTAGAGAAAAAATTAAACTTATCCCATTTTGTGATAAATTAAAAATTTGATTGATTAAAATCCATTGAAAACCCGATTTTGTTTAATATTTTAATAATTTGTTAAACAAAAATTTCATCGGTATCGGGAAACGACCGCCATATTGAATTTCGAAAAAGCGCTTCCTGGTCCGCCATTTTAAAAAAATATATAACGTGTGATATGTCATTGAAAAGGTAATTCTAAGCTCTATCAAACTATGTAAAATAATATACAGGGTTCCATTTGAAATTCTTGACTTGGTTCTGATATCGGAAGTAATATTCAATTGTTTTTTCATGAAAAATATGTGTCTTAATACCATATTTCGTTAACCCAAATAAAAAAATCCTAACCTAAAAAGCAATTGAATGGCATCGTGTAAAACGATATCGTTGACACCCGGTATATATATATATATATATATATATATATATATATATATATATATATATATATATATATATATATATATATATATATATATATATATATAATATATATACAAATATATAATATATATATATATATATGTATATATATACATATATATATATATATATATATATATATATATATATATATATATATATATATATATATATATATATATATATATATATATATATATATATATATATATATATATATGGATATATATACGTTTATGGAGAACGGATATGATGGATCCTTCTGAAATATATATGATATACCGTTTTAAAATATTTTCAGCCTTACAGTGTTATATATCAAAACCGGTGGCAACATCGCTATTTTAAATGAAATATATTTTTTTACATTTTCTGAAACTATATATATATATATATGTGTATATAATTTATATATATTTTTAACGAAAACAACACTTCATATAAATATGAATTTCTACTCTAAAACAATTTTAATCTGAAATATATATATAATATATATATATTTTTTTGTCATATATAGTTGAAGTATACAGGGTGCTCCAGAAATAGATGCATGTAGGTAACTTACAAAAGTGCGAGAAATTCGATTTTTTTAAATGAAACACCCCGTATATCAGTACTGATTTGAGTAGCTGATAAAAGTAGCTTTCTAATAATGTATACTTTGCCTATACCTAACTTTTCAAGTTTTTGATTTATAAGCATTTCTTTATGAAATATCAGAAAACATGTCATTTTCAATGACTATTTAATGTTGATTTTAAATGGAACACCCTGAATTTTTTCCTTTTATTCGATTCAGCATTAATTTTTGAATGAAAAATGCCAAAACTATCCTATAATACCTATTTTTGGTCATTTTAACATATTAAGGTTTTTTATACGGAATAACGGAATGGACGCAAAACAAGCGCTTTGAAAGCTTTTAGACAGTAGGCTGTGAAAAAGCAACGCCACGCTATTGACAAGCTTGCCATGATGATTTAACTCTTAATTTGAAGTAAGGCTGACATTTTTTTATTTACGAAAATGGCTGAAATATTTGATAACAATTATACGTTTTCTCATATTTGTGATTTGTTTGTAATCTTTGGTGAGTGTAACAAAATTTATGCTAGAGCATGTCGCGTATTTAATGAAAAATATCCAGAGTTAACTCCAATGACGAAGAAAAAATTCAAACGCATACAAAGGAATTATGTTTTGCATGGAACTTCGGTTTGTCCAAGACGCCGTGTGAAACTTGTCACCGGAGATGAAGATATAGAAATTATGGTGCTGGCATATTTTTATGCTTTTCCACGAAGCTCAATACGTAGTGCGGAGATTCATTTAGGAGTAAGTTATTCTTCTATTCAAAGAATGCTTTCCAAACATCTTATGCATAATTTTAAAGCAAATACTCTTCATGAACTATTGCCTACCGATTTTCTGCAAAGAGTGGAATTGTGTGAAATGCTTTTAGTGAGAACTCAAGAGGATCCAGACTTTTTAAAGAAAATAATTTGGACTGATCCAAGTTCAGCAGAGATGGCATCTTTAATAGAAGAAATAATCACTATTGGTCTACCGAGAACAAATTTTATTGTCGAACGGAATCATCAACAAAAATTTTCTTTTAATGTGTTTTGCCTTCTTATGGACAACCAGAGTGTTTATTACGTGTATGATGATAATTTGGATCAAATGAAGTATATTGAAATTTTGCAAACCGTGGTGTCGGATTTTTTGCATTATTAAACTTAGCTGTCCGCGTTTGGTATCAGTTGGATGGAGCTCCAGCTCATTGTACGGATTTGGTCAGTAATGAGCTGAATATTATGTTTGAAGATCAATGGATTCGCAGGCGAGGTCCATGGAACTGGCCTCCTAGATCACCTGATCTAAATCCTTTAGATTTTTTCTTGTGGGGGCACATTAAAAATTTAGTATACGATGGAACATTAATAAATAGTCGAGAAGAACTTTTAAATCGGGTTCATGCAGCTTTTGGTAGTCTACAGCCAGAACAAATTAGAAGATCTACAACATCACATGTAAAAGAAAACATTTTGAAATGCCTGAGACTAAATGGTGGCCATATTGAATAATTATTGTAACTGTTATTTTCACTTTTATTATTATATTATTTTTGTTGTATTGTTGGTTTTAAATAGTTAGGCTATTGTTTTATTCACCTGTTTAACAATATTTTTATTTATGTATACGTAATCTTTTTCTATTATTAGGTAGGTACATAATATTCATTTCTTTTTATTCCCACTAAAGTCTGAGGTAAAGTGTAGTTCCTTTGCATACATTAAATTTTTTTAACTAATTATGGTTAAATCTGGATGTTTTTCATTAAATAAGTGACAGGCTCTAGCATAAATTTTGTTACACTCCTCAAAAGTTACAAATAAATCGTAAATGTCAGAAAATCAGTAGTATTATTGTTTAATTATACTGCCATGGAGCCTTATATTAATTGTTTTCATGGCACACTACTACTAGAATCATTAAAAATTACTTGTTTTATGATATTTCATAAAGAAATGCTTATAAATCAAAAACTTGAAGAGTTAGGTATAGGCAAAGTATACATTATTAGAAAGCCACTTTTATCAGCTTCTCAAATAAGTATTGATATACAGGGTGTCCTATTTAAAAAAATCGAATTTCTCGCACTTTTGTAAGTTACCTACATGCATCTATTTCTGGAGCACCCTGTATGCTTCAACTAGAATATGACAAAAAAATCAAATACCTAAGGGCATTATCTAACCGCATCCCAAATTTCAGATTAAAATTGTTTTAGAGTTGGGAGAAATTCAGATTTATTTGAAGTGTTGTTTTCGTTAAAAATATTCTAAATAAATTAATTCCTGAAAAACGGCTACACATAGGTATAGGGAAGTATTTAGAAAAGTTGCTCAGAAAAACGCGTAGTTTCAGAAAATGTAAAAAAATATAGGGCATTTCATTTAAAATAGCGATGTTGCCACCGGTTTTGAGTATAACCGGCAACACTGTAAGGCTGAAAATATTTTAAAACAGTAGATCAAGGTCATTTATGTAAGTAACCGAAATTTCAGAAGGATCCATCAATCCGTTCTCCAGAAACGTCTAACGGTCCATCCACGTGAATCACCCTGTATATATATATATATATATATATATGTTATATCCGTTTATAGCCACGTGTAGGAAGGTAGTTAAAGGAACGCTTGTTCCGAAAACTTTTTCACCGTATTTTCTGTAAAAATGGATATCCCTGCTCCGGTCTCAATTAAAAGTTTGAATGTATTTGAGGCATCGTTAATATAGTACAGGTTCTTGGGGTTGACAGTAAGAAACGGGTTTAAAGGAACGCTTGTTCCGGAAAATTCACATTGGGGTCCAAATCGTCTAAATTCATTGTCTGAATCTGACTCTGCAGTTCCGACACCGAGTTGTTCGATTGGGTAGTGATCTCCGGAGGATGGTTTTTGTAAAGGGGAGGTGGAAAATTTTGGATATCTGAGTTGTCAAATTGTTCGAATTGTGTTTGTTCGTTTTCAGTAGAAGATTCTTGGTATTCCAAGTTGCTGTCATCTTGAGAATATTCGTCGTAATATTGTGGTCCCTCGTAAGATTGGTAATCATAATTTACATGGTGAGCTCTTTGTTGATTTGGAGAGAAATTCAAATTTCTTTGCATTAGAGGTGGACGAGATGCAGCATGACTGTGTTGGGTAGCTGCAGGTTGTCTATATTGAGACGAAAATGTGTTGGGTCTATTTTGCTGTGATAATTAAGGCACTTGGCTAGAAGAAGGAAACTGCCTTTGATAATTTATGTTACCATTATTTTGAGAATAACTAGGATGAGACATTGATTCGGAACGGCATTCTGCAGCTATGTGGCCGTTGCGTCAACATTTCAGACATTTTATAACTTGTGGTAACTGTTTCCTAATTGCTTAGGGAGGTTTCGGAGAAATTTGTTTATTTATTTTTTGAGTTTCTAGAGCATTTTTGCATTCGAAATATGAGAGCTGTAGTTCACGCCTAATGCGAGAGTGAGCTTCTAAAAGATCTCTTGGATTACCTGCACGAATAATTTGGCCTAGGCGAGGTTCTAGTCCAGTTAAAAGAGTATTTAGGCTCATTGTCTCAATTAGTTTGCTTTGGGCAGCTTTTGATCATTACTTAAGTTGGAAGGTTTTTGAATACTTAAGAGCATTTTTGCATTCAAAACCTGTAAGCGATTGTAAAATGTAAGGGCGGACTCGCCAGGTACTTGGCGGAGTCTTTTATTATATATATATATATATATATATATATATATATATATATATATATATATATATACATATGTTATATCCGTTTATAGCCACGTGTAGGTAATGACCTTCAGTCACATGGTATCGGATGTAGCAATTTCAACATTTCAAGGAATGCATAACCTTCGAGTTGCAATTCCCACAGCTGGAAGGTGCCGCATCAGCATTTTAAAACATATAAAACGCTCTGAATTGTAAATATTAGTTAGTTCATATTATATACCGTTTTTATGCCAGTTTAAATTCCGATATTGTATAAAGTAATTTCAAAGTTTAATAATAAATTTTTTTAAAAAGTGAATGTTTGAATTAATAGTGTAACAAATTGGCGCAGTCGGTAGGATTCGTCTAACGTCGGCAGAACAAGGAAGACCTAACTGTTGACGGAGGACTCAATCCCTTAACGAAGAAAAGAACCACATTTAAGGCGTCCTCACTCGAAGATACCTGCGGAAGGAACACCTAGTGAAACCCCTGGCAGCCCTGAGAGAATAAGACGACTAATGCTCCTGCTAACGTAAGTGACATTGAATTATCCCGTTTAAGTGTTGTATCTTATTTTTATTCTGTTTCTGTTCGATTTTCTATACGTGATTTTTTACATACTCCCTGATTTTAGTTTTATAAATTTAAAAAGAAAGGTGAATTTTATATGCTAATTTTCTTTCTCCAATACTTGCCTAATATTTTGTTTTCCCCCAATATATATTTTGAAAATTAAAAACAAATAGTATTTAGCAAAATGCCCGAGACACGTTCCCAACAATCTCAACAAGCTCAACAAACTCAGCCACCTACCCAGCAACCGATACAAGGTGCTGAGGTAGAAATTGAGCCTTACAGGCTTTCCGAAATATTTTCTATAGTGCCTGATTTTGAAGGCGATCAAATCTCCTTGGGTACCTTTTTAAACGCGTGCGATTGTGCTAATCAAATGGCAACAACTGACCAAAAACTGTTATTAACGATTCACATTAAAAACAAACTTAAAGGTAGAGCCGCGCAATTAGTAAATTCAAGAAACCCTGCAACATATTGCGAGATTAAACAACTCTTAAACCTTCATTTTGGCGACTCGAGGGACCTATCGTCTCTTATACAAGACCTTCAAAGACTCCGCCAAGTACCTGGCGAGTCCGCCCTTACATTTTACAATCGCTTACAGGTTTTGAATGCAAAAATGCTCTCAAGTATTCAAAAAGCTTCCAACTTAAGTAATGATCAAAAGCTGCCCAACGCAAACTAATTGAGACAATGAGCCTAAATACTCTTTTAACTGGACTAGAACCTCGCCTAGGCCAAATTATTCGTGCAGGTAATCCAAGAGATCTTTTAGAAGCTCACTCTCGCATTAGGCGTGAACTACAGCTCTCATATTTCGAATGCAAAAATGCTCTAGAAACTCAAAAAATAAATAAACAAATCTCTCCGAAACCTCCCTAAGCAATTAGGAAACAGTTACCACAAGTTATAAAATGTCTGAAATGTGGACGCAACGGCCACATAGCTGCAGAATGCCGTTCCGAATCAATGTCTCATCCTAGTTATTCTCAAAATAATGGTAACATAAATTATCAAAGGCAGTTTCCTTCTTCTAGCCAAGTGCCTCAATTTTCACAGCAAAATAGACCCAACACATTTTCGTCTCAATATAGACAACCTGCAGCTACCCAACAGAGTCATGCTGCATCTCGTCCACCTCTAATGCAAAGAAATTCGAATTTCTCTCCAAATCAACAAAGAGCTCACCATGTAAATTATGATTACCAATCTTACGAGGGACCACAATATTACGACGAATATTCTCAAGATGACAGCAACTTGGAATACCAAGAATCTTCTACTGAAAACGAACAAACACAATTCGAACAATTTGACAACTCAGATATCCAAAATTTTCCACCTCCCCTTTACAAAAACCATCCTCCGGAGATCACTACCCAATCGAACAACTCGGTGTCGGAACTGCAGAGTCAGATTCAGACAATGAATTTAGACGATTTGGACCCCAATGTGAATTTTCCGGAACGAGCGTTCCTTTAAACCCGTTTCTTACTGTCAACCCCAAGAACCTGTACTATATTAACGATGCCTCAAATACATTCAAACTTTTAATTGAGACCGGAGCAGGGATATCCATTTTTACAGAAAATACGGTGAAAAAGTTTCCCCTCAGATCACCAGAAAACGTAGCTATTCAGGGAATAACAAATCAGAAATTGTCTATATTTGAATCGTCTCTTGTCCCTTTTGAAATAGGTAACCCACACAAGGTATACGTTTATAACTTAGATATCGATTTTGATGGAATCTTAGGACTTGATTTTCTCGAACATTATGAGTGTATAATTGATCTTAAATCAAAAAATTTAATAACAAACTTTAAAACGATTCCGTTGCATAAAGTCGGGGCTATTACAACAGAAAAAAATGTCGATAAAAACGAGATAAACAACAAAATTTCTATTGACGCTCGCACAGAAAAAATTTTTAAATTAATATGTAACTTAAAAAATACAGACGCCCTATTAATGTCTCAAGAAAAAGAGAAAGTTCGTTTACCAAATGCTATTGTACATGTTAACGAAAGCGGCGAATTTATGACTTCTATTTTAAATGCTAACGCCATGCCAAAAACCATCGATTTTTCCGACCTTTCTATCGAACCATTTACCCCTAATGATGTTGTCCTAAACCTAAACACCCAAGATAATTATGAAGCCGATCAAATCGACAGCATACAGATAATTCGAAACGAGTTAAGAACCGAGCACCTTAATTCCGAGGAAAGGGAAATGATCACAAATCTCTGTCTAGAATACTCTGACATATTTTACATCGAAGGTGATAAACTAACTTTCACCAATGAAATCAAGCATGTTATAGAAACTAATAATGCAAAGCCCGTTTTCATAAAATCTTATAGGTATCCTCAGATACATAAAGAGGAAGTGAAAACACAGATGGGAAAGATGTTAGACCAGGGAATTATACGGCCTTCCATTTCACCGTGGTCCTAACCTGTATATAACTTGATGCGTCCGGGAAACAAAAATGGCGTGTGGTTATTGACTACAGAAAGCTCAATGACCTCAGTATTGATGATAAATATCCTCTACCAAACATTTCAGACCTTTTGGACCAACTTGGTAAATGTCAATATTTTTCCACGCTTGATCTCGCGTCCGGCTTTCATCAAATTGAGATCAATCCCGATGACATACCAAAGACAGCATTTTCAGTTGACAATGGACACTATGAATTTGTCCGCATGCCATTCGGCCTAAAGAATGCCCCGTCCACATTTCAACGCGTCATGGACAACATTCTCTTGGGCGTTCAAAACGAGCGTTGCCTTGTATATAAGGACGACATAATCGTCTACTCTCCCACCATACATGAGCATATAGACCGGCTAAAAGAAGTCTTTAAGCGTCTCCGAAACGCAAACCTCAAAATTCAACCAGATAAGTGCGAGTTTTTAAGGAAAGAAGTTGCCTATCTGGGACACCTCGTTACCAAAGATGGTGTTAAACCTAACCCTTCAAAAGTGGAATGCATTCAAAATTTCCCAGAACCAAAAAACGCAAAGGATATTAAATTTTTTTTGGGATTAGCGGGTTATTACCGCCGATTCATTCCAAATTTTGCAAAAGTATCCAAACCATTAACTAAACTCTTGAAAAAGGAGATCCCATTCTTCTTTGGTTCAGAATGTAAAAATGCATTTGAAGAGTTAAAGAAAGCCCTAATTTCAGACCCCATTTTAATCTATCCTAATTTTGAAGAAACTTTCCTCCTTACCACAGACGCAAGCGCATTTGCAATAGGCGCTGTGCTGTCCCAGGGACCAGTCGGAAAAGATCTCCCAATAGCCTTTGCATCCAGAACACTCTGTAGTGCAGAAACTAAATATTCCCCCATCGAAAGGGAGCTACTAGCAATTGTATGGGCAGTAGTCCAAAAAGGTAATGGCATTTCCGCCATTACCTTTTTGGACGAAAGTTTACGCTTATTACAGACCACAGGCCGTTAACATGGTTGTTTTCAATTAAAGATCGCGGAAGCAGACTTGCGCGATTGCGTCTAAAATTAGAAGAATACAACTATAAAATAGAACATAAACCGGGCAAAATAAACAAAAATGCAGATGCTCTATCGCGAATAAAAATTAATTGTTTCCAAGAATGCGCAAATTTCCGATCAAAATTCCCCATTTTTACAGCCAACGGAAATAATAGCGAAAACGAAAATCAAAACCAGCCAGAGTCCAATGACGTCGAGTACATTACACAGGAAACAATAAGTTTGTAGACCTGTACCAAACTAAATCAATAATTGACTATTCCAAGGTAGAATTTTCAAATTCACAGCTTTTATATAAACCACATAAACTAATTATTACTTTTTTCTGGCAAAATAAACTAGAAGAAATGCATTACAAAATAATCGAAGATATCTTCGAAGAAAGCGTTCATTTTGAAAACATGAGCGTTAATATTGTCTCTAGCAAAACCGTGAAAGATAGAAAATACTTTATTATCCCAATGCCATTTGATCCGGAAATTGTAGCCCAACACTTGTTCTATGTCCTATTTAAGGCCCAAAATGAATTCGACCCTTCTAAAACGTATTACGTGGAAAATAACCTAGCACTGCCTATCCTCGAAATTTTCTCATTCATTTTCGCCGACAAAGGAATAAAACTTAAAATCTGCCAAAATGTTGTAAAAACCCCAGACGCCGACGAAATACCCCGAATTCTAGAACACTACCATTCAGGCAAAACTAATTTGCATAGGGGAATTAACGAGACAGTCAGGCGCATAAGAGAAAAGTACAATTGTCCGAATTTAACAAAAGACGTCGAGAAATTAATAAAAGGGTGCGAAATATGCCAAAAGGTAAAAATATGCCGAAAAAACCTAAGTTCGCCTCTCGTCATGACGGAAACTCCGAAAACCCCATTTGAAAGGATAAACATTGACATCTTCGAATATCCAACCAGATATTACGCACTTACGATTCGAGACGAACTTACAAAATTCACACAGGCTTACGCAGTCGAAGACAAAAAAGCGTCGACAATTGTAAATACCTTATTAATATTTTTCCAACACTTCGGTACGCCCCTAAGAATACATTGCGACTATGGGCGCGAATTTGACAACTCATTATTCAAAGATCTTTGTGAACTATTTAACATAAAATTAACTTTCTCGAGTATCAATCACCCCCAGTCTAACGGGTCCATTGAAAGGTTCCATGCAACCTTATCAGAAATGATTAGAGCAAATATAGCCGAAAACCCAAAAAAACATCCCTTTAATGTTTTACCCTACGCGGTGATCTGCTACAACAATACGAAAAATAAAACTCATGGGTTTACACCGTTTGAACTTATTTTTGGTCACACGTCAAGTAGACCACCCGAAACTTTATACAACCAGGAAAAATTAATATCAAAATACGTAAGAGACCTTAATAACCGTATGGAATATTTTTACAAAATCGCTAGGGCAAAAACAGAACGACAAAAAGAAAAGGCAAAAGTCAGGTTTGACGAACACGTAACTAGTATCCCTGAATACAAAGTCGGAAATAAAGTGTATGTTAAAGAGTCACAAATAAAATCTAAAGCCGAAAACAAATTTAATGGTCCTTTTGAAATTACAGAAGTTTTTCAAAATTCCGCTATCCTTCTTAATCCTCGAACAAACCAATCAACTAAAGTCAACTTCGATAGGCTAAAACCCTATTTTGAATAAGTATTCTTCTTTACAGATTCCTCGGGCTCTTCTCGGTAGGCCTGACCCAATTTTCGATTACACCTATCAACAACACACTCGGAATATTCTTCCACGAAGAAGGTTCTGTAAAAGTGTCAAACGACAAATGGACACTCCTCGTGTATAAAGATCTTTCTTACATAAAGGAAGCTATCGCGAATAATGATAAGATCCTAGAAGGATTATTATATGGCTTTGTAGACGTTGACTCGCCCAGAATGTTATCTTTCAAATCCGAAATACAAACTCATGTCAGCCTGCTCAATCAAATATCCGACACTGTCAATTTAAGATATAAAGAAATAATCGCGGATACGAAAAAATACAGTTACAGGGAGAAGCGCGGAATATTCAACGGTATAGGCACTGTCTGGAAATCCATAACTGGAAACCTTGAAGCTTCCGACGGTGAGTACTTCAATGAATGCATTGATAAAATCTCTCAAGACGAAAGACATATCGAAAATCTCCTCAAAAATCAGATATCGGTTAGGTTAGGTTAGCTCAGTAATAAAAACCTTTAACGCGTCAATACAAAAACTTCAGATAGACGAAGAAACATTTAACCGGGACATAAACGAAATCCACAAATCGATAATTGACATTTCCGACGACCTCGCATTTTACCATGCCCAGATAAGAACTCTAGATTTATGTGAATCATTAATGGAGAGTTATTCTTTTATAGAAAATTTTCTTAACGACGCTCTGAACGCGATATCATTCGCTAGGCTAAATATCTTGCACAGTTCAATAATAACCCCGGGAGATCTGATTAATTCCCTTCAAGAAATTTCACAATCTCTCAGAAAAAATAATCTTCCTCTACCTGTATACTCTTCAACGCTTGCCCAGTATGTTGAGATTATCGAGCTTGAAGCATATCAATCTGATACTAAAGTAGTGTTTATTCTAAAAATACCCTTAGTAAACCCTGAAAGCTATACTTTGTATCATCTCTATCCAATACCCGTATTAGATAATCGAACAGAATTTCATCATATAATCCCTACGACACAAAAATATATTGCGCGGGACGATGATTCAATGTTATATATTTCATTTCAAAACCTGGGAAGCTGCAAATCACTAGGACGAGGCCAAAAGATCTGCTCAGATGTTCTACCCTACCCGATAGACAGTGAAGCGATTTGCGAAGCTCAGCTACTTAGAGGACCAAACCATTTACCAAAGACGTGCCAGGTGTCTCTTCTTCTTGCAAAAGGATACAACGTTAAAGACATCGATCAAAACTTCTGGTTGATTACAGTGTCAGATCCACTACCAGTTACAATAAAGTGTGAAGAGGTCAGGACAAGTATCATCAATGTCAATTGCCTTCTTAGACTTCAACCATATTGTAATGCCTTTATAGGAAGCACAAGAGTTCACGCCAAAGCACTCATTGATAAGTATCAAAATGTTACTTATAAAAGCCACCCAGTGATAATCCCATACAAGTGCTGCCAACATATTTCATTGAAGCTTCACATTCCAGACCTTAAACCTCTAAAACTGAACAAGATAGACGTAGAAGATCTCAATATTGCCCAGCACAAATTGGACCAATACTCCGAAGAACTAGACAAATTAATCAACCAACCTTTTGTCTATAAACATCTGTCATGGTTCACGATCGTCACGAGAGTTCTTCTAGTCAGTCTGCTCGTCTTGTACATAATGTGTAAGTGTCGCCGTAAAAGACTACCCAGCATCACCATGGCTCCATTGGATGATGGTTCACCACCTCCGCCTAGACCACAACAGCGAAAGACAGTCAAACTCAGGCTCAGCAGCATCCTTGCGAGAAGACGGCCAGCCATCCACCCTCAAACCCAAGAAGAAGACGAAGACGAAATATAATGATCTTACAAAAGTTTACACAGGGTGTTAACTTTTGACCAAAAGGGGGAGTTGTTATATCCGTTTATAGCCACGTGTAGGCAATGACCTTCAGTCACACGGTATCGGATGTAGCAATTTCAACATTTCAAGGAATGCATTGTAAGCAGTACCTTCGAGTTGCAATTCCCACAGCTGGAAGGTGCCGCATCAGCATTTTAAAACATATAAAACGCTCTGAATTGTAAATATTAGTTAGTTCATATTATATACCGTTTTTATGCCAGTTTAAGTTCCGATATTGTATAAAGTAATTTCAAAGTTAAATAATAAATTTTTTTAAAAAGTGAATTTTTGAATTAATAGTGTAACATATATATATATATATATATATATATATATATATATATATATATATATATATATATATATATATATATATATATATATATATATATATATATATATATATATATATATATATATATATATATATATATATATATATATATATATATATATATATATATATATATATATATATATATATATATATATATATATATATATATATATATATATATATATATATATATATATATATATATATATATATTATATATATATATATATATATATATATATATATATATTAACATAAATCGTAACAAAAAGTTGTTAAATTTGGTATTGGGAGTTTCACTAAAAAAGGACGTTTTCTTTTTTTTTTTCCCTCAAAGAGGTTGATTTTTTTTACGAATGGTCTAGGTATATATCTAAGGTGTTACGAAAAATCGTACAAAAACATGTTTATTTTTTTAATAGATTATCCTGTATTTTATTTGACCATGAAATGGGTTTCTTTTTGCAAATTCCGCAGATGTAATATCTTTATATACAACTCAAAACAATCTGTAAAGGAACCTAACTGAAAATTATTATCTGAATTTTTTCTTTTGTCTACATAAAGTTAAAAAAAAACGCAATGAATATATGTGTTACTAAATGACTATGTGTGGATCTAAATCGGGTCATACTTCAGTATTCCTAATAAAAGAAAATATTCATAACGAGGGAAGTTCCGGATAAAAGAAATTCACAGATTTTTGTTAAATAATTTGTTTATGATGTAACATTTAAATTAATTCTTAGCAATGAAACGGAAGCTAAAATTAAGGTGGTTTTTATTCAGTTTGCATGTTAATTAAATGCTCATATTTTTGTCTATATTTTTCATAGTATTTAACCTACGGAGGCGTAATCAATTTTTTTTAACGTTGTGAATGCAACAAATATTGGGGTTTATTTTTGAGAGACCAGATATTAAGAAAGGGAGAAAAAAATTGTTTTTCAATTAATGAAATCTAACAAAACAATCATTTGCCTAATAATGTTTTGTAGAGCTCAAAATTGTCTATAAAGTCAATGTTCGCTGGTATTCAGTGTATCAGTGGTAGATCCAAAAATATTGCCACTAAAATGCAAATCTGGCTGAAAAACCATTTAAACCAAATTAACGATATTATATATGTAATAAATTTTAAACCTAGTTTATTTTTTCAAATAAACACTATTTTTTACTATGCACATTTGTACCGAAACTGAACTAGTTCCGTCGTATGCGGTGGTCTTTTGACATATCTTTATGCTTAGCCTTATTATGCCTGCCATAATAATATCAAAATTTTAGAATATTCATAGTTTTACAGTTTCACGACTCAGAATGTCGCCATACATTAACCTTAAATATACAGGGTGTTCCATTTAAAATTCAAAATTCTTGGTCATTTCCGCTTACATCGGAAGTGACAAAATTTTACATATGCTGCCAAAAAACTCATTTTTACCCAATATTTAATAATCTCGAGTTTCGACTTTGTAATGTACAAACTAAAGATTTACAGCGGTGGGCCATATTTGAGAAACATCGGGTATATATAAAAGTGTATTAATATGCCGTCGAAAAATTAACAAAATTCCAAGTACTTAACGAAAATATTTGTAAAAAAAAACTTTACATTCTTTTTGCAACTTTTTGTCTCCTATAAAACTACGATCTCAGATTTTAATTTGGCGTTTGCTCTGCTGTGGCGAATGAATAAAACATCTTCAATAATTTCAACGAAATGTTTAACAATTTGGTTTACTGTCCATGTTTATAACAATCCTATCTAAATTAATTTAAAAAGTCGTACTTATCATATTATGAATTTTTAATATTATTATAGAAAGCTGAACATAGAAACATTTTAAGGTCCATTGCATATTATCCAATTAGCGTGTAGCTCCAGTACATACTCAATAAAAATCATATGGGGATGAAAAATCATAATTAGAAATTTAACAACAGCTTCTCAAAGATATTTCGTGGTGATTGCCATATACTTTTTGAACCCAGTAAAACAATTTCGATACATTTCAAAAAACTTTGTAAATAATAACAAGTAATACTTACAATATTATAAAGATTTTGATGTTAAGTATAAAGATATGTTAAAAGACCACCGCATAAGACAGAATTAGTTCGATACAAATGTGCACAATAAAAGATATTGTTAATAGGTTTAGGTTTCACCTTCTAAAACATATTTTCAGACGTATCCAGGAAGGCGGTATTTTTAAAATACAGAACAACAATGTTTGTTAATATCGTTACAAATAATTTGGAGGTGAAAAAAGAAAAGTTAAAAGACCTATTTGTGTTTCCACAATTCTATAGCAAAATATGTCCAGGGATATCCAAATAAAACAACCATCCTTATAATTTCTTTCTTTTTAAAGTGAGGACAAAATGTTAATTAAAAAAGTTTTGTGGATTTTTATGGATTATTCATAAATATTATCAGCGAAGCGACCGAGCATCGAATAAAAAAGATGTATAAAAGATCGATTTTCTCACTTATTTTAAACTTAATGATATGGTTTTTATAACATTTTTGGATTCTAACATTCAATTTTTTTAGAGATATTGTAACATTTCCACCTTTAAAGGATGCCTAATTGAAATGTTTTGGTTTACCAATATGACGGAATATGTTAGTCACCAGACGCAATACACTCACCTAATATCGACCCAATATTATCTCGTAATGATGACTATTGCTAGCTCTAGTCGGGTAGGTTCGGATTCTTCTTTCTCGTTACTCTACCTATAATTCCATATCACAATCTTACTTTAGGTGTAATATTTAAGTTGAGCGCCACCAAGTTTTAATTTAAGTTAAATAAAACTTGGAAAAAAAATAGTTGCCTTGAATCTAACCACTATCAATAGGTAAAGACTTATCTTGATCAATTTAAAACCAACACGTTGAAAACAAATGACGGTTATTGTTCAATTCACAATATTCGGTGATTTATCCCGAAGAAAAAAAAACTGAAATCCCAACTAAATTATTTGACATGGGGTACGTAAATACAATAACCAGAAGCTTATTCTTTATCTATACCACTTCAGATTAATAACATTTGGATTACAAGATATAAATAAGAATTAAATCAAATAATCAGTTTAGAATCCCAATAAGTTTCTTTCCCCCCTTAAATGATTGAAGTTTAATTCTGGTTAAAACAAATAATTATGTTACATACAATAATGGTTAGTGTTAAGTATTAAAAAAGAGAAATTATATTTTGATTAGCCACACGCTGAGTGGCAGCACAATAAGTATCTATAAAATGTCTATTACATAGATTTGAACGTCTTAGATATTACCAATAAAACAGGCATAAATAGGTAGCGCTACGAAGCCGGTTGCGTTTCACTTTACAGAAATTCTGCACAGTATGCTATATACTAGACAAGGTGACACCAGTAATTAAATTAATATGCATTAATTAATAGAAATAGTAATATATAATGTATATATTTAACACTATACTTGTTCCTTCAGAGTACAAAAAAAATGAGTTTGTCAACTATAAACTAGTAGACGTTAAACTGGTTGATGTGAACCACACTAGGTAAGCTACGACCCTTCCAGAACAAATATCAATTCTAAGAAAAGTACAATCTATATGTTAAGTTTCCCAATATTATACTACTACTTAGCTGAATACTTTAGTCACTGGTGTAGACTGTAAATGGTGGTAAGGCAGCTCAGCTATGTAGACCGTATCCAAGACATCATGTCTATTCCATCAAAAGAAAAGTTCCAAATTCCATAAATAACTAGCAGTTAGGAAACCATACCAAAACCTTGCTAATGGTTTGTCTTTAAAGTTCCAAAATAATCCCCAATAAACTTCAAAGGTTCAACCGTATACAAAAACCCTGAAACAAGACTTGCCCATATAGAAAAATCTCTACAGCAAAGTTTGGAATATTATTCCAGACAGGCAAAACGGCACACAATATATAGCAGACTATAATACCTTACCTCATTGTAGCTACGAGGGTACCAAAAAAATTGCATGATAGGTACCAATATTAAGACGACTGATGTTAGTGGCACGTGGAAGTAATTAAGACAAAATCGCCATGTAGGCCGTAAAGTTAAAACCCAAAATTTACTAAACCATAATATTGAACTTTACTTCGTCAAATCGGATCCTTGTAATCTCCCATTTCGGATGGAATTTAGTTAACAATAAAAAAAAAATTCAGAATATCCGACACTTCCGTCGTTGATGAGACTTGGTGCTAAAAAGAAAGATCTTTTCCTTAGCCCTTCTCACGTACAAAATAATGTTGATATAATAAGTCCCCTAAACTAAATATTAACTTCAATCGAATTCCAGTTCGGTATATAACAAAGCGTTTATATACATGAGTATTTGAAAGAGATGAAAATATATTATTACTCCTCCACTAATCCAAGCTACCCTGTATTTTGGCCAACCAAAGAATAACCATCTAAATTAGTAATATTAGCTCGCCGATACGTCAAATTAAGGACTTATAATAAGAAAGAAAAAGAGAGAGACAATATTTCCACTTCTATGCTTATTTCGACTGCATTATTCTATCGATTGAAAGCATGTGGTTTTGAACTGACCTATTATAACCCCGTGTAAAAGTCTGACAACTGATAAACAATAACAAAGCAAATCTTTGTAGATTTCAAAATATGTAATAATGAACAAATTTACCTTACTAACTAATACAAAATAGTGGACCACGTTATTAAAGAACATTTGTGTTTAAATGTACGTGCTTGTGTAATATCCAAACAAAATGTGATATGCTATTTGACATGTAAACAACAAAATTCTTCTGAACTAGCTGATATAAACAAATGAAATCTTAGAATATTAACACTAGAAAACTATAGAGGTAGATTTTTGAATGCTCTATTAGATTCTTATCAGAAACATGTCACTTAGATTTTACCTTCATTTATTTGTCTTATATGATTGTTGACCCAGTCCTCGAGTCACAGCATATTAAAATTCAGTTTAAAATAAGTGAGAAAATCGATCTTTTATACATCTTTTTTATTCGATGCTCGGTCGCTTCGCTGATAATATTTATGAATAATCCATAAAAATCCACAAAACTTTTTTAATTAACATTTTGTCCTCACTTTAAAAAGAAAGAAATTATAAGGATGGTTGTTTTATTTGGATATCCCTGGACATATTTTGCTATAGAATTGTGGAAACACAAATAGGTCTTTTAACTTTTCTTTTTTCACCTCCAAATTATTTGTAACGATATTAACAAACATTGTTGTTCTGTATTTTAAAAATACCGCCTTCCTGGATACGTCTGAAAATATGTTTTAGAAGGTGAAACCTAAACCTATTAACAATATCTTTTATTGTGCACATTTGTATCGAACTAATTCTGTCTTATGCGGTGGTCTTTTAACATATCTTTATACTTAACATCAAAATCTTTATAATATTGTAAGTATTACTTGTTATTATTTACAAAGTTTTTTGAAATGTATCGAAATTGTTTTACTGGGTTCAAAAAGTATATGGCAATCACCACGAAATATCTTTGAGAAGCTGTTGTTAAATTTCTAATTATGATTTTTCATCCCCATATGATTTTTATTGAGTATGTACTGGATCTACACGCTAATTGGATAATATGCAATTAATACAGCGGTTCATGAGGTTACTAATCAAACTCCATATTTCATTAATTATGGCACGGACATGATTCTACATGCTAGTCAGTATTCTAAGTTAAAAGATCTCAAAGATAGTGTAGCTTTAAATCATTCTCATAGGGATATAGTTAAAAGAATAGAATCTTTAGAAAAACTTAGAAATTTTATTTCAAAACGTTTATTACAAGTCATAAGTCAAGGGATAAATATAATCTTAGACGAAGGGATGTACAGTTCCTATAGGTAGTCTTGTTTGTAAAAGGTTGTTTGCATTATCAGATACTGGAAATTATTTTACTGCTAAGTTAGCAGGTAAATTTGAAGGACCTTTTAGGATTAAAGATAAGGTTGGCTATTGTGTTTATGAGTTAAGAGGATCGTGATGGAAAATCTAAAGGAAATTGACATGTTCAGGACCTTAAACCCTACCATGAACCAGATGTTAATAATTAATTATTTGTTCTTTACAAAAAAAAAAACTTTGCTATTTTTTTTCTGAGGAAGGGGGGCTGACTGTTACAATTAGATTTGTCCTATATGTTTGTCAGTACATATGGCAGTAAAATTCAGTAAAATCAATCTTCGCTTGACATTTTTTCATTTTTTTAGCATTATATCCGTTGTGATATCTAAATCATTTTAATCTAATTTATAATTAAAAACACTCTTTTATACTATATTCAGTCTTATATTTAACATTGATACCTATGTTACAGAAATAATGCTAGTTTCAGAAATTTCTTGTCACAAATAGCCGGAAGCAAAAGTACAAAATTTGAACCTTATATGAATTTACCTTATTTTTGATAGAGCAAATGTAATATACTTTCATATTGTACTGTATTATCATATAATTACGGTTTCACACCTAAAATTCACTTTAAAATATTCCAATTAATAGGAATTAACACTTTTAATATGCTGTGACTCGAGGACTGGGTCAACAATCATATAAGACAAATAAATGAAGGTAAAATCTAAGTGACATGTTTCTGATAAGATAATCTAATAGAGCATTCAAAAATCTACCTCTATAGTTTTCTAGTGTTAATATTCTAAGATTTCATTTGTTTATATCAGCTAGTTCAGAAGAATTTTGTTGTTTACATGTCAAATAGCATATCACATTTTTGGATTCTAACATTCAATTTTTTTAGAGATATTGTAACATTTCCACCTTTAAAGGATGCCTAATTGAAATGTTTAATATTCTAAGATTTCATTTGTTTATATCAGCTAGTTCAGAAGAATTTTGTTGTTTACATGTCAAATAGCATATCACATTTTTGGATTCTAACATTCAATTTTTTTAGAGATATTGTAACATTTCCACCTTTAAAGGATGCCTAATTGAAATGTTTTGGTTTACCAATATGACGGAATATGTTAGTCACCAGACGCAATACACTCACCTAATATCGACCCAATATTATCTCGTAATGATGACTATTGCTAGCTCTAGTCGGGTAGGTTCGGATTCTTCTTTCTCGTTACTCTACCTATACTTCCATATCACAATCTTACTTTAGGTGTAATATTTAAGTTGAGCGCCACCAAGTTTTAATTTAAGTTAAATAAAACTTGGAAAAAAAATAGTTGCCTTGAATCTAACCACTATCAATAGGTAAAGACTTATCTTGATCAATTTAAAACCAACACGTTGAAAACAAATGACGGTTATTGTTCAATTCACAATATTCGGTGATTTATCCCGAAGAAAAAAAACTGAAATCCCAACTAAATTATTTGACATGGGGTACGTAAATACAATAACCAGAAGCTTATTCTTTATCTAT
This sequence comes from Kuschelorhynchus macadamiae, assembly GCA_030620095.1. Taxonomy (NCBI): domain Eukaryota; kingdom Metazoa; phylum Arthropoda; class Insecta; order Coleoptera; family Curculionidae; genus Kuschelorhynchus; species Kuschelorhynchus macadamiae. Next base: position 628,158 of record JAUTXW010002807.1, read on the forward strand.
ACCACTTCAGATTAATAACATTTGGATTACAAGATATAAATAAGAATTAAATCAAATAATCAGTTTAGAATCCCAATAAGTTTCTTTCCCCCCTTAAATGATTGAAGTTTAATTCTGGTTAAAACAAATAATTATGTTACATACAATAATGGTTAGTGTTAAGTATTAAAAAAGAGAAATTATATTTTGATTAGCCACACTCTGAGTGGCAGCACAATAAGTATCTATAAAATGTCTATTACATAGATTTGAACGTCTTAGATATTACCAATAAAACAGGCATAAATAGGTAGCGCTACGAAGCCGGTTGCGTTTCACCTTACAGAAATTCTGCACAGTATGCTATATACTAGACAAGGTGACACCAGTAATTAAATTAATATGCATTAATTAATAGAAATAGTAATATATAATGTATATATTTAACACTATACTTGTTCCTTCAGAGTACAAAAAAAATGAGTTTGTCAACTATAAACTAGTAGACGTTAAACTGGTTGATGTGAACCACACTAGGTAAGCTACGACCCTTCCAGAACAAATATCAATTCTAAGAAAAGTACAATCTATATGTTAAGTTTCCCAATATTATACTACTACTTAGCTGAATACTTTAGTCACTGGTGTAGACTGTAAATGGTGGTAAGGCAGCTCAGCTATGTAGACCGTATCCAAGACATCATGTCTATTCCATCAAAAGAAAAGTTCCAAATTCCATAAATAACTAGCAGTTAGGAAACCATACCAAAACCTTGCTAATGGTTTGTCTTTAAAGTTCCAAAATAATCCCCAATAAACTTCAAAGGTTCAACCGTATACAAAAACCCTGAAACAAGACTTGCCCATATAGAAAAATCTCTACAGCAAAGTTTGGAATATTATTCCAGACAGGCAAAACGGCACACAATATATAGCAGACTATATAGTTTTTCTAAAGATTCTATTCTTTTAACTATATCCCTATGAGAATGATTTAAAGCTACACTATCTTTGAGATCTTTTAACTTGGAATACTGACTAGCATGTAGAATCATGTCCGTGCCATAATTAATGAAATATGGAGTTTGATTAGTAACCTCATGAACCGCTGTATTAATTGCACAAGTTAACGCAGATAATTGTTCATCCCAGATTCGATGGTTTTCAGAATCAAATGCTGATAACATTGATTTTAATACCCTGTTCACTCGTTCAGTAACATTTGGCGATGGGTGATAATTTGGATTAAAAATGGTTTTAATTCCATATTTGTTTGTTAAATTTTGAAATTCTTTACTTTTGAACTAAACCCCGTTGTCACAACGAATATACTCTGGAATACCATGTAATAAAAATACACGTTCCTCTAATAAATTTGTGATATTATTGGCATTTGCTTTCCTAAGAGAGAAAAAGTAATTAAATTTACTAAAAACATCTGTTACTACAAAAATATACATATTTCCACCTTTACTTTTTGGTAAAGGTCCAAACAAATCCATGCTAATTACTTGCCAACAACGTTCCGGTATCAAGCATAAGCCCTGCAGGAGGTTTTTGTTCTGGTTTAATTCTTTAACGAACAAGACAATGTTTTACAAATTTTGCCCCAGTTGATTTTATACCTGGCCAATAATATAAACGACAAATTTTCATATATGACTTATAGACAGCTAAATGACCTCGAGTCAGTGATCTGTGACAAGATTCAAGAATTTCACGTCTTTTCTCCTTGGGGATGACCAATTTCCAATAATCAGTAGTATCACGCAACTCTGGAAAATCAAGTTGAACATACTTATACATTTTATCATGGCTGACTCTCCACAGAGGATAACGTAAAGGATTTTTCAAAATTGCATTCATTCCACTCTATATGATCACAACTGACAGGAACACTACGAGATAAAGCATCAGCCACTACATTGTCACGACCCTTTCTATGAATGATTTATAATCATATTGTTGCAACCTTAATGCCCATCGACCTAATCTACCCTGGAGTTCTTAAGATTATCTAACCATTGAAAACTATAATGGTCACAAACTACTAAAAATTTTGCACCTTCCAAATAACATCTTAGTTTTTCAATTGCAAATAAAACCGCTAACTGTTCACGCTCTGTTAATGAATAAACCTTCTCCTGACGAGTTAAACTACGAGATATGTAACAGATGACTTGTTCTCGTCCATCATAAACTTGATAAAGAACAGCTCCTACTCCATAAGAAGCATCAGTTTGTAAAACGAATTCACGATCAAAATGTGGGCATGTTAATATAGGCGCAGATACTAAAACATCCTTAATTTTTTAAAAGGCCTCCTCACATTCATCATTCCAAGAGAATTTCACTCCTTTACGCAACAAGTTAGTAAATGGGGATATTAAGTCTGAAAAAGAAGGAATAAAACGACGTTACCATTACAACATTCCAATTACTCTGCGGACCTCTATTACTGTTTTAGGTGTTGGTAAATTGGTGATCGCCTCTACTTTTGTTGGCTCTGTACGACAAAATTTACTCTTCTCTATTCAGAGTTAATCCAGCTTTATATAACCTATTAAAAAAAGTTTCTAAAATTCTTAAATGAGTATCAAAATTAGGACTTATAACAATAATGTCATCCAAATAACAGAACACGAAAGGTTAAAGTTCTGGTCCCAAAACTGTATTAATTAATCTCTGAAAAGTTGCTGGAGCATTATGGAGTCCAAATCGTAGCCTTCGAAACTGGAATAAACCTCTTCCAGGCACTGTAACAGCTCAAAATACAAGAGTTCTAACCACACTACACCACAACTTGCTACGTTCTGGACGCGCATTTCGCTAACCAAGTTAGCATCCTCAGCAGATGATATAAACTAAAGTAACTTATCCTAACCGAGACTATTTATAGGTAAATGTGGTCACACTTGGTTGCGCCCGACTGCACCGTTGTCAAGTAAACGATAGAGGGGACTATAGGGAATAGGCCCTCTGTCTTTATTTATTGCTTTCTTACCACATTTAACTATTTCTATACTCTCAAATGCATCCAATAATCTATTATTAGATACATTTTTAATCAACTTAAGATTATTTATTCCTATTTGGTGATTGTTTTCTAAAGCATGTTGGGGAACGCTTGACTTTTCTGTTCTTCCGTATCTTAAATGTGCCATGTGTTCTTTAAAACGAATGTTTATGGAGCGTTTAGTTTGCCCAACATATTTTAGATCGCAGTCATTACAGCTAAGTTTAATATTTCTAAGAAAGTGTCCAAATTTTCTGTTTTAGTATCAAAAATAGCAAATATATCGTCTACTAGTTCTTTTTTGAACTGGGTTTCTAATCTACCCATAAACAAATTTGCAAGGAACGGAGGTAGGCAATTGCCCATCGCAGTTCCCTCGAGTTGTTTATAATATTTAATGTTGAACTAAAAAAAATTTTGATTCATACATAATTTTGTAAGAAGTAAATATTCATCAATAATTTCTTTCTTCAAATTATTGATTTCAAGTAGTTCCTTTAGGTACTCTAAAGCTAGTGGTATGGGTACACTAGGAAACAATGAGCTTACATCAAAAGATATTAAAATTTCACCTTCTTTTAAGTGAACATTCTTAATTTTATCTAAGAATTCTAACGAGTTAGTAACCTCAAAGTTATCGTACGAGATATTTAATCTGCTGAATTCTTCTACTAACCATTTTGAAATATTGTACGTTGATGATCCAACAGCTGAAACAATTGGTCTCATAGACTTCCCAGGTTTATGGATTTTGGGAAGGCAATACAGTTTAGATAACTGTGGGTTACTATGTGTTAGTTTAAATTTTATTTTATCGGACACAAGGTTTTTACACTGTTTTAAGGTATTTTCATTTAGTTGTCATTTTTGATAACGGGTTCTTCTCAATTAAATCGTAGGAACCATCAGTTTGAATCAAATGGTCTACTCTTTCAAGATAGTCTGTTTTGCCTAGTATAACAACCTTATTTCCATTGTCAGCTTTTAAATAAAAACATTCTTTTTTCTTCAGTTCCTGGATAACTTCAGTATTTTGACGAGAAACATATTTTGACTTGTTGTTAACAACGTTTTTTGAGATTTGATTTCTGCAAGCCTCTCTAATGAATCCCTTAGTTGACTCTGGCGCGTATTGAATAGAACTTTCGATATTCGCTATAATAGTTGGTAAACTATTTTTTACTGGAGGCTCTGCAAAATTCAAACCTTTATTCAAAAGGGCGATTTCTCTATTATCAAAGGACTGAGAAGAAAGGTTTTCTACAATGTTCTCGACTTCCAAAGAAATTTGTTTTTGTGGTTTCAACTTTCTCAATTTGGTTTTAAGTGAACACATTTTCTTTAAAAATTTGGCATCAATAACTACGAACATTTTTCTTTGGAAATCTAACCATTGTTCAAATTCTAAATTACTAAGTTTATAAGTGAGTTTTTTAAATAATCCGTATGCTTAAATTTCAAGCATACTTCGTTTGCTTTACAGATTTTTAATTTCTAAATCTAGCCACTTTTGTTTGGCAAAATATTCAACCTTGCCAGTAACGGGTGATTGTTTAGTTATCTTGACTGAAATGAATTTAGGGCAAACTGAAAAAAACTTGCATGCTTTTAGAAACCAAATATTTGCTGCTATTAACCTAATCTTAGTACAGTACTTACAATAAAGGTTTTGATCCCTTGACCTTGAAGTCATATTAAGTCCTAACACTGGAACCTGTGGTGGACGATAGATCAAAATACAAGAGTTCTAACCACACTACACCACAACTTGCTACGTTCTGGACGCGCATTTCGCTAACCAAGTTAGCATCCTCAGCAGATGATATAAACTAAAGTAACTTATCCTAACCGAGACTATTTATAGGTAAATGTGGTCACACTTGGTTGCGCCCGACTGCACCGTTGTCAAGTAAACGATAGAGGGGACTATAGGGAATAGGCCCTCTGTCTTTATTTATTGCTTTCTTACCACATTTAACTATTTCTATACTCTCAAATGCATCCAATAATCTATTATTAGATACATTTTTAATCAACTTAAGATTATTTATTCCTATTTGGTGATTGTTTTCTAAAGCATGTTGGGCAACGCTTGACTTTTCTGTTCTTCCGTATCTTAAATGTGCCATGTGCTCTTTAAAACGAATGTTTATGGAGCGTTTAGTTTACCCAACATATTTTAGATCGCAGCCATTACAGCTAATTTCATAGATGCCACTCCTCTCCTAGAAGTCGACTTTGTCTTTAGGGTTTCCAAGGAGATTTTTCAAACTGTTCTCCGTTTTGTAGGCTACTCTAAAACCTACGCTTTTAAATACTTTTTCTAGACCTCTCGTATATCTGGGATCATATGGGATCACTATGAACTTATTGGGAGCCTCAGGTGCTTGAAGAGTAGTGGGTGGCATCTTTTAACGTTTTCTTATGCTTATGTCTATTTACTAATTTATGTACAAAATAACCATTATATCCATTACTTTTAGCTATATTTTTAATCCGATTCATTTCATTGTTAAAACGTTCTTTACTTAATGGAAAATTGACTAATCTGTGAGTTAAGAAATGAAATGCTTTTGATTCTAAAACAGAAAATTTGGACACTTTCTTAGAAACATTAAACAATAAATATCCTTCTACGAATTTTACATATGAAAAGGAGAACAATGGGCAATTACCTTTTCTCGACACGTTAGTTATTAGAAATAACGATAAATTAGAATTTGCTATTTATAGGCAATTTACTAATACTGATAGGTATATAACATCCGACTCATTTCATTGCCATCAACACAAAATGGCAGCATTTCATTTCTTAACTCACAGATTAGTCAGTTTTCCATTAAGTAAAGAACGTTTTAACAATGAAATGAATCGGATTAAAAATATAGCTAAAAGTAATGGATATAATGGTAATTTTGTACATAAATTAGTAAATAGACATAAGCATAAGAAAACGTTAAAAGATGCCACCCACTACTCTTCAAGCACCTGAGGCTCCCAATAAGTTCATAGTAATCCCATATGATCCCAGATATACGAGAGGTCTAGAAAAAGTATTTAAAAGCGTAGGTTTTAGAGTAGCCTACAAAACGGAGAACAGTTTGAAAAATCTCCTTGGAAACCCTAAAGACAAAGTCGACTTCTAGGAGAGGAGTGGCATCTATGAAACATTCGTTTTAAAGAACACATGGCACATTTAAGATACGGAAGAACAGAAAAGTCACGCGTTGCCCAACATGCTTTAGAAAACAATCACCAAATAGGAATAAATAATCTTAAGTTGATTAAAAATGTATCTAATAATAGATTATTGGATGCATTTGAGAGTATAGAAATAGTTAAATGTGGTAAGAAAGCACTAAATAAAGACAGAGGGCCTATTCCCTATAGTCCCCTCTATTGTTTACTTGACAACGGTGCAGTCGGGCGCAACCAAGTGTGACCACATTTACCTATAAATAGTCTCGGTTAGGCTAAGTTACTTTAGTTTATATCATCTGCTGATGATGCTAACTTGGTTAGCGAAACGCGCGTCCAGAATGTAACAAGTTGTGGTGTAGTGTGGTTAGAACTCTTGTATTTTGATCTATCGTCCACCATAGGTTCCAGTGTTAGGACTGTAACAGCTGTATACTGCTTGCTATCTTCCTCCAATTCCACCTGCCAATATGCACTTTGTATGTCTAATGAACTAAGGTATCAAGCACCTATTAATTTATCTAAAATCGAAGAAATATATGGTAACGGGTAGGCATCACGCTTACTTGAAAAATTCAGCTTACACTACACAAAATCGATTGACCACCTCCGCTTTTGGTACCAACAAAACTGGTGATGACCATGCAGAAGTTGAAGGCTCTATAACCTCTGCAGCTAACATTTTGCCCACTTCTTCATCTATCAGTTTCTGTTAGGTAGGTTGACTGTCTGTAACTATCTTATGTTTTACTACCGAGGTACAACCTAATCGATAACCAATTTTATTAAAATTAAAAAAAAACTAATTTATCCAATTTAAATTGCTGCTCATAAGTCAGATCTACTTCACACGGTAGCATTGTAATCTCTGGTTTACTCATTGGTTCAGAATAAAAATACCATTCTCTACGCATGTCTGGTACAACACCCAACTTTTTCCAAAAGTCCACTCCTAATACCAACTCATGACGTAATTCTGGTACAACATAAATATCTATTAACCTCACAATGTCTTTTACATTCACTGGCATACTTATTATACCAATACAGTCACAAGAAGTATCATTAGCTACTGTACAAGAAGTTTTCCGAGTCAAATCTAATTTAATTCCTAAATTTTTAAGTCTATTCCAACCATTAAATCCTAAAAAAGTTTTATTAGCTCCTGAATCTAAAAGACAATAAAATTTGAATTCTAAAATATCGACTAATAAATATGGACATTCTCCTGGACCAACATGAGTTAAGACATAATCTAATATTACTTTATCTTTAAAGTCATTGGTGGCCGAATTAAAACCAGAAGCACATCCTCGACCTAAGATTCGCTTCTTGAGCCGTTTCTCTGATTATTTTTATTATATGATTTCAAATTTTTATTACATTCTGGACAGGTTTTCTTAGTAAAGTTCATTTTACCACATCTAAAACATTTTAAAGTACGAGAAGTACAATTGTTTGCAAAATGATTGGTTTGTTTACACCTAAAACATAATTTTGGACTATTACTTTGAAAATGCGAATTACCTGAAGGGTCTTTAAATTGAATTGAATTGAAATCAAATTTTTATTACATTCTGGACAGGTTTTCTTAGTAAAGTTCATTTTACCACATCTAAAACATTTTAAAGTACGAGAAGTACAATTGTTTGCAAAATGATTGGTTTGTTTACACCTAAAACATAATTTTGGACTATTACTTTGAAAATGCGAATTACCTGAAAGGTCTTTAAATTGAACGTGAGAACTATTACGATCATTTGAATTATTTTTATTTTGATGTGTGTATCTAGAATTCCAAAATCTATCCTTAGGATTGTGTCAATTTTGAGAAGTTGATTGCTGAGGATAATTATAATTATTAGAATTTACGGTGTCTATTATCAAAATTTCCATTATATCTATTATCATATTTTTCATTATATCTAACCGAATCATTAGTATGAACTTCACTAGTCATTGTATTACTAGAATTTCTAACAAGATCACGTTTGGAGGATGATAATCTAAATCAGGTTCTAAAGTTAAATTACCCTTTTTGGGTGGTTTAAATTCTTCAACTCGTAACCGAGTTTTCTCTAATTTGCTACATAACTCTATTAGCTCAAAAGGAGTAGAAATATCCTGCAAAGTTAATCTTCCCTGATAAAAAGGCAACATGTTAGACCTTAATACAGGTGTTGGCATCCTATCAAATAGTTGAGTCAAGCTGCTACTTAAATACCAATCGGTTCATCACACCCTTGTGTCCTATTTAAAATTAGTTTGCATAATTTATCTGCAAAATGCAAAGGAACAAATTCATATTTCATCAATTTAATTAAAGAATCCCAATCTACTGCATATTTTGAAATTAAATGATAGTAATTTAGAGCATGTGATTCAAATAAATCTGAAAATGAATCGTATAACTCTGTTTTAGAAATACATCTAGATTTTGAGAGTTCTTCAACCCTCTGTAAAAATGCATTAAAACTTAACCCTGAATTCCTTGAAAATTTTAAATCCCACTTATATACAGGAACCCTTAGAAGTTTGCAAATTAGTAACATTACTAGGACCAGCAAGAGGACTTGTCGCAATATTTGTATCAAAATTTGGATCCAGTGGAGTCTCCCATTGTACAGGGTGTCCCATTTTCGTAGGTTTTACGGGGTTTCCAGCTTATGAGTAGAGATAGAGAGATGCGGTTTTCGCGACACCGTGCTACTTTTCGATGAAACTAAAGAGGCCGCAAACAGATTTGCCCTAACCATTTTAGTTTCCGTGCTACAGGGTGATTTTGAAAATTTGTCATTTTCGGACACCCCCTGTAACTCAGCTATCGTAAAATATATTTAAAATGTTTCAACTGGTATTTATAGATTTTTTCACGTAGAATTCAGTGGCGTACTCAGATTTTTGCTGAGAATAGTTTTTGACATATTGGCATAACCTACTATTTTTTAAATGGGACACCCTATATATTATTTTTTCATCTTATTCTTCGTGTCGAGAGCTTTTCAAAAACATACCATAAGTCATATTTATTTTCATAAATAACATGAAAAAATGCATTTTTCTTTAAACGGATTTATGGCATAGCAGATCAATCGAAATAAGAGAAGGTGGCTGTGGAGCCATGGAAAAAGTTAACAAATATTTATTAACGAAATAACAAAGTAACAGCATCAGAAAAAATTAGGAAGTAGGTAAAAGGTAATAATTATAATTTCATTAAAACTACAAATATTGTTCAAATTGTAGACCATTATGTGTCCTACAAGTGTGACAAACTTTAAAAATTCTTTTTAATGCATTTTCTATTGTAAATGACTGTCTTTGTAACTCTGCAATAGCGTTTTCGGTGGCCATTCTTAGTTGTTCTAAGTTTTCGTATCGCCTTACATAAACTTTGTTTTCTAAATAACCCCACAAAAAGAAATCTAAAACTGAGAGGTCAGGGGATCGTGGTGGCCATCGAACAGGTCCGTGTGTTCCTATCCATCTTCCAGGAAAATGGTCGTTAAGCCAGTTTTGACTTATTCTGGCAAGCTCCGTCTTGCTGGAAATAAATCCTATTTAGTTGAGCCAAGGGAACATCATCCAAAATTCCTAATGCGTCTTCTAGGATTCGCACGTAACCAATCGAATTCAGATTTCCTTCATATATTTGGTAAACTATTTTTCGGTTGAAAATAAAACAGGAGACATTGAATCCAAATCTGCCTTGACGCTCCCTAGGAAAAATAACATGGTTGTTTTCTTGACTCCAAAATCGCGTGTTGTGTCTATTTAAAATCCCTGAACTAGTAAAATGTGCCTCGTCTGACCAAATAATCTTTTTTTCAAAATCGATATCTTCTGCCTTCATATTTATAAACCAATTGCAGAACTCCAATCTGCGCTCTATCACCAGGATGCAGATGATGCACAAGTTTGTATTTATAGGGTTTGAATTTGTGCTTTTTCAAAATTTTCTGCACTTTGGTTTTCGGTACACCCGCCTCTTCGTCTATTTTCCTCCAAGATGTTTCAGGAGCTGTCTGAATGAGGGCTAAAACGTTGACCTCACATTCTTCGTTGTCTTTATTGTAAGTTCGCGATCGAGGCTTGTTAAAAGATCCATATTGGCAAAGATTATTTTTAATTTTTTGAAAAATTCTTTTTTCTGGTTGTCTTCACTCGGGATATCTAAGATAAAATAAAGCGAACCAATAAAGTCAAAATGCAGGAAGATAAAAAAGAACTAACCTGTTCAGATAAAGCTCTGCCGCCTGATCTGCATCTTCATTAGACAATATAAAACACGCGTTCATATCATATTTCTCAAAATATTCAAATTTTTGATTCTGAGCCATATTAAAAACAATAATTATAATAGACGTCAAGAAAAATTTAAACGCAATAATGCCAAAAATGACAGCAGTAATGGCTGCCTGATCATATTTTTGTTGGCGTTGCCATGGCTACCACAGCCACCTTCTCTTATTTCGATTGATCTGCTATGCCATAAATCCGTTTAAAGAAAAATGCATTTTTTCATGTTATTTATGAAAATAAATATGACTTATGGTATGTTTTTGAAAAGCTCTCGACACGAAGAATAAGATGAAAAAATAATATATAGGGTGTCCCATTTAAAAAATAGTAGGTTATGCCAATATGACAAAAACTATGACTCTCAGCAAAAATCTGAGTATGCCACTGAATTCTACGTGAAAAAATCTATAAATACCAGTTGAAACATTTTAAATATATTCTACGATAGCTGAGTTACAGGGGGTGTCCGAAAATGACAAATTTTCAAAATCACCCTGTAGCATAAAATGGTTAGGGCAAATCTGTTTGCGGCCTCTTTAGTTTCATCGAAAAGTAGCACGGTGTCGCGAAAACCGCATCTCTCTATCTCTACTCATTGGAAACCCCGTAAAACCTACGAAAATGGGACACTCTGTACAGTTACACTTAATTTTTTTGATTTAGTTTTATACTATGCTAAAGAAGAAGTTAATTCGATTAATAAAGCTGAACGTGTTTCTACTAAATAAATGTGCAATTTTGGTATCTATTTTTAAGCTTTGTTTACTTGTCCCAGAAAAAGTAGAAATTAACTCATTTAATTCACTAAGCTTGCGCTGACATGTAGAAATTTCATCTTTAAAATCAAGAACTACCCAGCACTGATTTACGTTACCTGATATCTCTAACTCTGATAAACACCTTAAACATTTCCGCATAGAATCTACTGTACCTGTAGGAGTAATACCTCTAACCTTTACTTTGTATTCCAATTCATTTTTAACCAATCTATCGACACTTATTTTATACATTGTGATTAATAACTGTTATTAACTTATAATAAAAAAATGTAAGTCAAAAATCAAGGTTTTCAATAAATAAAAGTCAAATCCGGTTCAAATATAATACACTCTGCAAAAAAAAATTTGAAGTACTTATTACACCTAATACAAAGTCAATCCAATGTTTCATAAAATACCTGCAAAATATCCAAAGATAAAGACAATTTAAAGTAGACAACCGAGAAAGAATACCGTTGGGCGCCAGTCTAACATTTCCACCTTTAAAGGATGCCCAATTGAAATGTTATGGTTTACCAATATGATGGAAGGCCGTAAATAAGTAAGATATGTTTGTCACCAGATGCAATACACTCACCTAATATCGACTTGCATAAGTATTTTTTTTTATAATAATATTTTTAACATTTCTCTGGGCCGCCATTTTGTTTCGGCCATATTGGATATTTACCAAAATGCTAAATTTTTTATCAAAAAAGTCAATCAGGTGACAGACAGACAGACTGATGGAATCTGGGAAGCCTGAAACGTAACGATCTGAAAAAATTATTGGAATATGGTAACTAAGATCAAGATGGTTAGGGCCTCAAAACAACTGAAAAAGTGATACCTTTTTTAGTTTTCTAAATACGTTTAATTTGCCATCGAACAAATGACACCCTGCATACTTAGAATCGCTCTGAACTCTTTAATTTGGTACTAACCAAGTGAATTGGATAAAAAATAAATTTATTTTGGACGAAATGACGTACTACTAAGTTTGATTTGTTTAGGTAAACCTAACTAAGAGCCCTTGGGAGATATAGGCGAATCTTTCAATGTCTCACTCATAAAAATATATCCAGGCGTGTAGCCTGCAGGTGGTAACAAACAATGAATACATACATACATGCATACATACAAGTCTGTTAAACACATTACCCTTTTTTTCATACGCAGTCGGGTGAAAAAGGCATGTATTAAAGTATCCATCTAATCCTTAGCATAAGGCAAAACGAAAATCTTATAAAAACATTTTGTTGAAAATTTAGAAATATTGTTAATCTAGAATCGCGTTTTCAGCCCAATGCGTAAAAGTTATTTGCATCAGCTTGTTATAAGTCAGACTGGTATCAGATTGAGAGGGAAATCCAACCATCATTTCTGCCACGCTACTAACAGTTTTGAATAAAACCGCATCAATTAAAAATTTATCTTGGAAAATATGTGGTGTTTGGTTCGACTTTAGGTGATAAATTGTTTCTTGGAAATCACTTGTTATGGCTGATTTATTAAAGTTAATTAAATCACTCAGCAAATAGATTTATAAATCAGTTATATTTTGTAGATTATATTTAAGGCTCCAATGTGAACATGCCTTGTCCCCTAATAGAGCCAATTTATTTCTCGTACATGATAGCCATGTAATTCTATTAACAGAAGTATGACTAACCAGGCCGTTGTATATCAACATCATTTTCAGTTAATATTTAGGAACATATGGGCACATGGAATGAGTCACCCTATATACACTCGATTGGGGAGTGTAATAAAATGGGCTGGGTGTAAACTAGTTCCATACTGTTCGTTTTATCATTCAGTAAACGTTCTTATACAGGGGTCTTTTCTTTTGTACTTAAACGGTTGAATACAACGGATAACCTAGCCAATAACCTATTTCCCATAACTGTTGAGATAAAAACTAGCTGAAGTTTTACATAGGGAAAACACTTTCAGTCACATTAGTTTATAATAAAATGAGAGGGGTGCGCAGATGCAAAATATCTTATAGCCGATATATATATATATATATATATATATATATATATATATATATATATATATATATATATATATATATATATATATATATATATATATATATATATATATATATATATATATATATATATATATATATATATATATATATATATATATATATATATATATATATATATATATATATATATATATATATATATATATATATATATATATATATATATATATATATATATATATATATATATATATATATATATATATATATATATATATATATATATATATATATATATATATATATATATATATATATATATATATGTATATATATATGTATATATATATATATATATATATATATATATATATATATATATATATATATATATATATATATAGATATATATATATATATATATATATATATATATATATATATATATATATATATATATATATATATATATATATATATATATATATATATATATATATATATATATATATATATATATATATATATATATATATATATATATATATATATATATATATATATATATATATATATATATATATATATATATATATATATATATATATATATATATATATATATATATATATATTTATTTAAGTTTATTAGTCTGAAGAAAAAATACATTTTCATAGATAGGTCAAAAAGGAATTCAATAAAATAAAATACGTTACATAGAAGAAATACTTAACATAATAATACATATTAGACTTAAAACATACAAGTATCAACTACAAAACATTGAATTAAAATACCATTAAATCTACACTAATAGTAAGTTGATCTCCTTATTCTCTCTTATGGCACTTTGAAAATCAGTCACTGAATAAGGAGCAATGGCTGTTAAATATTTTTTTAATTGAGTTCTGAACCGTAATGAATTCAGTTGCCTGAAAGCAAGAGGCAATAGATTGTATAGATCTATGCCAACAGTGTTATTCCTATGAAGCCTGTTCTGTGGTTTTAAAATATTTCCCTTGTGTCGGGTATCATGGTCATGAATGTCTGAATGAGTGGTGTGTTGATGAATGTACTTTTTTAGGTAA